>QFEO01011289.1:0-26450 GCA_003316615.1 Amanita pseudoporphyria | reverse complement strand
GTGGAGACGAGCTGGAAAATGAGGTGAAGTTGTCCAATTTGATGTCCTGCATTACATTGTTAGAAAATAATTGAAATAATTGAAATCAAAATGTTACCATCAATCCCACTATGTGGCCACTGTTCCTTGGAGTCAGTATTGAAGGCAATAGCATCACATTTGCCATGTGGCCATTCGTTGCAAGGTGGGGCGGCATTTATGGTCCATGCTGGTAGGACATTGTGTGGGTTATGATAAGCCTTCAATTGTAACCTGAAGTTTGGCCAGGCTTCGAGGAATGGAAGTGGTGATTGGCTTGCATTTTGGCTGGTGTGATATGCGCAAACAGTGAAAATGTTGACTCCAGAATGGCATTGAGTAATATAATCGATGAGAGCCAGTTCCAGATCTGGGAGGTTGAATTTTGTGCTGACCTTGGTTATTGATGTTTGTTTGAAGCCAGGATCCTGTGACAGTTGAAAGGCAACTTGTGCAACAGAAAAAGTACAGAAAGGGCGTAGTGTAGTGGGTTTCAATCCTTGCTTTAAATCTGAAGCAATTTTGAAGTAGTCTACAAGTTTCTGAGCAGCTGCTAAACGTGAAACAGGTTTAATGCATTCAATGAGAGAAGTATGACTGTCCTCATTGTCAATGTCTTCATCTTCAGCAGTGTTAGTCTGTGCATCATGGAGAGAGGTGGTGAGGTCGAAATAGCAACATTTCTCTCTTCAATCAAGATGTCGGCAAATTTGTGATTCGTAGTCCTGGTTGTTAGTCGAGCGTGATGGGACCTTTATTTCTGTGATGTGAGCATGCTCTGTGATATCAGCTGACCATTGGATTGCAACACCACTCATCTGGATGCTGTAGACAACACTTTGAAGGAACTCAAGCTTTGGGATGGCCCAGTGTTCAATTACCTTGCCTTTCTTTCCACACCGACCTCCAGCTTGGATAATCATCAGGCTTTTGGCATGAAAAAGTTAATGCTAGATAATGCCTTAAAATAACTGAAATATCTTTAATATACACAAGTCTTGTATAACAAATGACAATACAATATAAAGGATGGTAGGGTTGAGAAATTTCACAATATAGATCAGAACTAGAGATGTTGAAAGTTTGATGCTTTCTGAGAAAAGGACACACAAAAGTATAATGCATTGGTCAACAACTACAAGTGTGATAGGCTAAGAAGATTAGCCATAGGAGTTATAGTGCAATATAAAGGATGGTAGGGTTGGGAATTTTCACAAGGCAGACCAGAATTTGTGTCTTTATAACTATAAAGCTATCTGATAATCTGAGGACACAGAAGTATAATCTGACAGTCCACAACAAATGTGACATACTAAGCAAATCAATTATAAGAGTGATATAAAGTTATCTGCTACCCCTATATATATAAACATGGTATAATCTGCCATCTTTATCAGGGAGGTATCATTTGGGCAACAGCTACCAGTCTGATAGATCAGGATCACTGGCCATAAAGGTGACAGAAAGCTATTTACTGTCCCAACCAGATGTATATGGCAAATTTAATCTTTGTAATCATCATGTTATTGCCTGATCAATAGTATAGTTTGTCATCACAAAAGTACTTCTAATCAAGTGCTGTTACAGTTTGGCAAGGTATGCAAGACTTTGGGCATAAGATCATGTATCATTAGGATGCATGTACAACAATGTTTGGCCTGGCTGTTGCAGAATTATAATCATTGTCCATCAGCAGAAGGCTTGAGGGCACATGTATGGAAAAACAGTACTTTCATTATTTGGTCATCAATGTTATTTCTCCAATCTTAACTATAATTCTTAACTATAAATGTATCGAAGATAATGTTTTGTAGTCTAAATAATAATTTATGATGTTGACTATACCACCATGGCTGTGTTTCCAATTTGTTTCTTCTTAGCCCTGTTCTCCTTCAGCATGGCCAGCGCACTCTGCTTCGTTATCCCACGCTCACACATTACATAGCTGGGGAACACTTGACTAAACCAGGGTATGGGGTCAGATATTTGACAAAATGATAACAGAAGACTTACCAGTCCCACCAGTTCAGCAAGTTGGCAACCTCATCCTTCTCATCAGGATCATTCAAGAAGTCCAATACGCTCTTGTAGAATCATTCTGAGTCTGTCAGGGTGTCAGACCTACAGAAAACTGAGGATGATGTCAAAGCAAAGCGGAGCTAGTCATATGAGTGTCGATTAATTTAACATGTTTAGAAACCGGGCGTACCTGTGTGGCTACATAGGCCAACGAAGCCGCTGTGACGTGAGTCATACCATGGATACAAGCATTACCTGACCTCGTTGCCTTGACCTCTTTTTCTACCGAGCTAGGAGAGGTGAGGATGTGTTTGAAAGCCTGCATGGAATCGTAGTAAATAAGGAAAGAAAGAAATAAGTGGACAAACCCAAACGAGAAGCTGACTTCTAAGGAGTCCATCCCACAGCTCCTCGGGGTTGAACTCGTGCCTCGCGTATACTAACAATGGCCATTGATTGCCCCGGACAGCCATTTCACTGCTGGCAAGCTTTGCATGAATCCTACATTCGCAGTTTAGCATTAGATAACGTAGGTGAAAAGGGGTCACAACTCTTGATTAGTCCAATCCAGGCCGGCCGGGCAAAGGAGGGCACCAGTGACAGGGTGGTGAAAACCACGGCTTGTCTTGATGTTCCGGGAAAGTGGTGGATTTAAGGACTTGTCTCGGGGTGTTATCCAATCCAGAACGACACCCTTTAGGCTCTTTGTATTGTCTGACCACGCACTAGATACACCCTTTTGGATCTTCAATGGATAAGCAGCAGTTTGGTAGCTTGTTATTCAGACATACCAAATCCACTATCATCATGTACTCCACCTCAGATCCTTCCATGAGGCATTCATTTAGGCGAGGGATAAGCCGCAACAATTGTCGAAAAACACCAAGCTCTTTTCTTTGCCTAGTTGTAGGTTGCGCGTTAGCTAAGGGTCAGGGGTCAAGAATAACAGCTTGAAGACATACTGCGCTGTTAACATTTCTTCTTCAACTTCCCCATTGTCTCCCAGGAGTAGATTGTTCGTGACTAACGCATGGACATTGCACATTGCATGTACTGTTCTTCCAAAGTGTCGACCATGGTGAATCAAAGGATCGCTAGCATGACTGGACCATAGTGTCATCTCACGAGTGGCACTACATTACACAAGTCTCAAATAACTCATGGTTTTCGTCTATTCCCAAGCCTGAGTGCATTGACTTGAGCACCAGCAGTGGCAGAAGTATCATCTCGGACTTCAGGCATCAGCAACTGGAAGAGGAGAATACACGTGACGATCGCAAGACTAGAAAGGAGATGGCAACCTACGTTTTGAGAATGGCGTTGTTTTTCTACTGTTCTTGCTGTAGGAGTCATACCAACTCAGAGTTGGTCAGGGTTGCCAGAGTTGACTCAAGCGATGGAGATAAGAGCTCGTAAAGTTCTGATCCATCCCCAACCAGAGGCGTCAGTGTCATCTCTTCATGCTGAGGTTGGAGACTTAGCCTTTGTTGAATGATGCCCAGAAATCCCCAGCTGTTGATATCTATAACGTTCCTAACATCCCATCAAAAGCTGCTAGACGAAGTCTATACCTCGACTGACCATGTCATGTCATATGATCCAGCTAAACTGAAGTTGGTTCCACACGATTGGTATGTAACATACTACCTGTGACCCATGACCTTACATTGCTTCCATAGGCCCGTCAGGGAACGAGTGCGTGTGCCACCAGATGAATTGTGTCAGTATTGTGAGGCACACCAGTACCTCAGACCGGGATGCTTATGTCCCCTGTTCGAACCGATCGGTGAAGGACTGAAGTTTAGAGAAGCGGCAATATACTTAACCAGATTCGGGAACTATGAAGGAGAGTACATTGCTGAATGCACCACGAGTCAGTGTGGATATTTAAGTCGGTATTCATTTCTCAGTCCCCTTGATGATGCGAGTACTCATGCTTCCTTTCATTATTCCTTTCATTCAGTACCATTAGAAAGAGTGTATGCGAAGAACGGGGTTCCATTGAAGGTTTATCCTCTCTGAGGTTAGTTTCCAAAATTCCGCTTTCATATTAACCCGCTTACTGCCATTTGGATTGCTAGATATCAGCTTGCCATGCCCTCCACAAGTTCTCCACAATAGCAAGATGAGGCTTGTGGCTAAAAGGCCTTTAAAGAGGACATATGCTCAGGCAGGTATGCAAAACTTTTCTAATGAATATGAACTGCTCATCGGGTGAAGGTGCAAAGCAGATCTAATGAACCTATCTTCGCTTGTGACTGAAAGGCCTTTGAAGAGGACATATGCCTATGCTGGTATGTGGACATATATTCAATGAACATGAGCTTGAGTACGGAACAGATATGATTCGCCCACCCTTCCCTGCTCCTGGGTTAGCGGAGACAGGCCCAGGCTACCGAACTGACTGGAGGGAATTCGATAAGCTCGATCGTTTGGTTAAGCCTGGTCTGTCCGAGGGGGAATTTCTCAGCTTGTTCGTCAAGTGTGATACTTGTGCCCTCATCACCACATGCCTCATATTCGACAAGCATCACTGCAGCCCACAGACGGTAAATAACCTAAACTCAATGCACCTGGAGAAACAAAGCAGGGGTGAATGTACTACTGATTAGAATTGAATGGGTAAGACCAGAGGCTGGTGACTAAACAGTGACACAAGTCAAAACGAATGGGCTGTACTTGTCAAAGAACATGTGTCGATAGATTCCAAACATAATGGTTCTTAAGATCCCGGTATTTAGAGGTGCTAAAGACGTTAGTTGAAGAGCAGCACCAAGCAGTCCATACCAGCAAGGACAACAACAAAGACAGAGCCCAAAAAAAAAGATTCAAAAAAAAGTACAAGGCATAGTAGTAAAAGGTCCTTCTAGTCCAAACAAGGCCTAAAAAAGGTGAGTACATCCATTCAGTTGATAAAGAGTGAGACATATTCTAGTCGCAAGAGTCTAACTCCCGACACCCTCCTAATGTCCTCAGTGAGGCCTATTATGGATGAGTGCTTCAAGTTGACACTCGTGGTAAACGTCCATGACGCGTGTGTTCTATTGAGAAAGGACGATGTGAAAGTCTAGCCCTTGGGAGCGACGTAAAGTCTAACTCCTTAGTGACTTCTGCGCATTGGCCTTTAGGACTATAAGATGAGAAGACTATTGTCAGGTGTGATCGATGATCCATGACTCGGACTCATCAAAACACACACAAATTGGAGCCATCAAATCATCCGGGTACTCCAGCAGTTATTAGTTTGGTATACGACATAGGGGCTGATTTGGAGGGACCACAACATGTTCATTGAACGACATGAGGCACTAAATTTGTCTTAAAAGCCACCACCGCTAATGAATTTGACTTATCATCAGTCTTCCGATTCACAAGCAGAACCTTCGATTCTGCAGATGAAAAGAGGGTAGGCAGCATATCTTTGATTAATAAGAACAACACATAAGATAAGACGCCAAGAAAAAGTGAAGAACCGATCACAACCTATTCAAAAAAAATGTTAATAAGACGAATTAAAAAGAAATGAATTTAGTCACTGCATGTGTTCAGTCAAGAAGCTGGCGCCTCCCGTGGTCTATTGCTGGAGAAAAAAATGGAGCTTGTGGAAAATACCCATGACGCATGTTCAGTTGAGAAAGGGCGAGAGTCTACCCTAGGAGTGACGTAAGTCTAACTCCTGGCAATAATTTGTACACGAGTATTCTTGAAGGCAACAAAAGAAGGCATGGTGAGGACGAAAAGGATTCAATAAATGACCTGGAGGCGCCGGGCCGCCCGTGTCTTTGTCTGACGTTATGAACCACTGGCTACTTGGTCACTATCACGGCAGCTGCATAATAACCTGTAGACCAATGATCGGCAGCCAGTGGGTGAACAGCCAGGATGGCCAACCAAAAACTTCATGAATTTGAGTTAAAGCAATGTAATTACTTGAATGAGGGTACTGTACTGTTTGCGAAGATGGACGGACAGCGATGATTGGAGGGTGTGATAGACGGTAGACATGACGGATGTTCAAACGTTCATGGGGTGTGGAACGATGCTATGAAGCATATTTGGGAATTTGCTGGCTTTGTGGGAGGATGTAAATTAAAAGAAGGGGAAAGTGAAGAAAGCTCCACTCACAGCAGCTCAGCAGCTAATGGCTGGAGTGCTTGACGTTGCAGAAAGCCGATGGTGCATGACTCTGACTTGCCCTAGTCACGCTCACGTGTCACACTTTCTTACATAGAAAATTAATTATTCATTAATACAACAGTATAGTAGAGAAAGTACGGAAGCTAATACTGTTCAACTGGAGGCGTGACAGTGCCTCCTTGATATACCAATTAATCAGCAGAACAGAACTAAAAAAAAAAAAGAGATAATCCTCCATCCAATAAAATTGAAGGCCATCCTATCGTCTTTGAGGAACATGATGAACCCATCCCAGGAGTCATGTGATGCCAAAAATATTAAAGGCAGGAAGCGCTGACGGCACTGCTGGTACACATCTAAGATATGGCTATGTCCTTGAAAAACACCAAAAAATCTGCATGTTGGCGCCATTTATCGATGGCACCTGCGTCGGAGAAGACCCGGTGCAATTGTGGACTCCTCCAAGTACAGGAGCTCAGGATAACGACAGCAACATGGCGTCGTCGTCGTCAGGGCTGGCAGCACTGGCAGTGGTCTCCACGTTGTTTGGTGCCATCGCCATAGTTGTTGCAGTTGTTGTATCCTGTTGCAGTTGCTTGTGGCGATCTCGTCATTGCTGGTAGTGCCCTTGATCAGAAAGAAACATTGAAGATAAAGTACAAGGATTGATAACAGCATCATCGTCATAGTTGTCGCAGTGGCGTATCCTGTTTCAGTTGCTCGCAGTGGTGCCGTCGTTGTTGTTAGCGCTCTCCGAGTCGATCCCACCCAACGAGCAGAGGCTCATCGCAGTGGTCATGGGCGGCTGCTTCTGTCATGCATCGTTGTACTACAGGTAGTAGCTAGCCTAAAGATAGTTGTTAGTACTTGAAAAAGAAGGAAACAGGACAAGAACCGGTAATGACAACGACACTGTGTCATCGTCATTGTCAGATCGATGTTGATATGAGTTATCTTGATAAACACATTAAAGTGGTGCCAGTGAGTGTACCCCTGTGTCTCCACCATATAAAGTAAAAGCTGACAGTGCTTTGCCGTAGAGCTTCAAGCCGCCCTGCCACTTATCTTTATGCATACCGTGATGATCATTGTGAATGCGAAATACTCCACCGTTTCATGTGTAGCTGTTATTTCCCCCAATATCCATATGACTCAGGCACCATGCCAACGTGATTGGCCCTTTTGAAGTCTTGTTAGAGCATACAAACTGAGCGTCTGTAGTGAATGTGCTAATAGTGCTTTGAGAGTAGCTTCATTATCACAAAACATGAAGGCAACTTGCATTGAAAGGTACTAGTGCATCACATGCCACTGCTAGTACCTACATTTCAGCACCAAAAGACACCCCTGCTGGCACCCAGAAGTTTTCTTTGCTAATCCTACTATTTCCCCTCCACATAGCGTATGCTGCAGTGGCACTGGGCAGTCCTTGACCCATTGGTAGAACAAGAAAGTCATGTACATGTCCAAGAAAGTGGAAATGATAATGATGAGCAGCGGAGCGTAACTAATTGGAGGAGTCCTCTGTGTCAGCAATGTAACCATCATCCACTGTTTCTTGATAATCATTGCGACTGTTTTCAGTGGCGGCTCCATCCAAGTTATTCACAATGGTTTTGTGATGGTTTGTCAGATTGGTGATGCAACCATCCAAAGGCAACAAATTGTTTCCGTTTGCTGACACCGTATTGCTATCCATATCATTATCGGTTGAAGAGGCCTCAGACACAAACTCATCCATATGATTGGCAACATATTCAGTGAGATCGACGAATGCATCATACAACTACATTTGGACTTATTAGTAGTTGGGAGGAAACAATGCTGAATTCATAACACACAAAAGTCATGTCCTCTTCAAATCCAAGTATCATTCCCTCAGGCTCAGAGATGTGGTTGTCGTCTCTGGAGTGCAGTTTGTGAGTAAATCATCAGTCCTAGACTGAAAACTTACATCTCATAAGGCAGAGGCATTGCGAGATATTGAGTGTTGTGACTGAATGTTCGTGTGTTGCTGTCCTCCCTTTTCCGGCAACAAAATAGCCAAGAATGGCAAGCGAGATGAGGAAGTCCGTGTGTGCGGTAATAGGCTTGGAGAGATTGTTGAATGTGTTGCTGGTGGTTGGACATTAAGACACCTGGATAAACAAGAGCGCATGCGATGGAATTCTATGTACGAACGTAACCAGTCAGTGAGAGCAGAAGATCTTTTTGCGTAAATTATAAGTGTGCAGATCTGGTACACAGACGGCCTATATCGAGAATATAAAGATTCTGCACTGTGTCAATCTCCGTGGTCAAACCATCTATCCCGCATTGGTCATTTCAACATTGTCTTTCAATAAATAATCCTGTGAGCCCCAGCTGCGTCCATCAACAAGTTGAAAGTGGTCTAGGGCTCAGGTATTGAAAGGTCACCGAAAACTAGTATGACACACTGAAGCCAGCATTAGCTTGTCCTAAATTGCATTCTGATGTAACAAATGTCAACATTAATGATGCTATGCCTTGATCCATTCACAGCTCGACTTCAGCTGGTTTTCGACGGTTCTTCACCTGCTGGACCTCTTGAACTTTGTGAGAACATCTGATGGCCATTCCTTTGACTTCAGACTGCTGCGCTTGTTGCAAGAAAACGCTCATGGGACTGAGGAGGCTCATCCACAGATACTGTCTTGACGCCAGCTGATGCAGCTGATGAGAGATGGGATAGCTAGAGTTGAGCGTCTTTTAGGCCAGTGGCCTTGTGTCCTAAAGCATAAGGGTTGGAATATGGGAGATCAACTTGGGGACTACTGAAGTTAATGAATTTGCTATGATGAGTCATTTCAATATTGTCATAATCGTACGGAATTGAATCAACTCATCTCATCGTTTTGCATAAGTGAACTGAAATCTACAAGACTAGGGCGATTTCGTTTCCATTCAGTCTCCGGCTAAATAAATCACGCTGAGCACAATATGTAAAGGAGGAGACAGGTGTGGCTTCTAATCATTTGAAAATCCTTTTGGATCTTCTCCTTCGCAACCTCTGATCGCTCTGTCACATCTTGCTCTTTTGTGCCACGCTTTTTCGTGTCCCACTTGTTATTGGTTCCATGAATTATGCGAGCGCTATCGCCAATCCTCTTCAGCCATCTTCCATACGTAATCAAGGCACCGACAAGAAGCTGGTCGAATGATTCTGCAGTCCCCTTCATATAGAGTGGTACGTTATGCCCATTACTAATCGCCTTGGCTGCATCCAGTAACTTCCCCAACTTCTGAAGAAAAGTGTCTGCGGTTCCGTCGCTATCATCAGGAAAGGCATGCCTCAAAGAGGCTACAAGTCCCCACTTGTGGTGGTGGAGGAAACCGGCTAGTTTCCTGTCGCCACTGCCCAACCCCTCATCGAAAATACTGTTGTTGACAATGTCGTGGATATTTTTCTCCCACAGCAGGCTCAAGCCACGGACAGAGGTGAGGGCCGGGAAGCTAGAGATCCACCAATAGATTTTTCGCCAACATGCCGTATGAAGATAGCCGAAAAAGCATTTGGATATCACAGACTGGACTGGTGACTGACTGACCCTGTAATCATTGAGATAGTCGAATACCGTTGCCGCGTGTTATCTGCTCTCTTTGATCACAGATGAGAGTTCTAATACAAGCTAAGGAATAACTTACTTCATTGCAAGATACCACTCGTCACTTTTAATCTTATCCCAATAGCTGAGTCCCTTAACGAGTCTGACGCTACTGCTAGCACTTGACGGGGTCTTCGCGCTGGGGTTAGCCACAGCTGTGACTCTTAGCGCTCGCAAGGGTGTCTGGGAAATGTCTTCGTCATCCAGCTCATAGGGTGGCACCCTAAACGTTTCACTGTCTACTATATACTTAGCCATGAGATGTTATTTTCAGCTATGCAACATGCTTGTCAGGCCATCACTTTCGGCCCTCTCATCCAAGTCATTTGTATTCAAGCCGCTCGCTTATTATCAAAGAGAATCAATGAGACGTCAGTGAGCAATGCACAAGTAGTAGCAAAGGCTCACGTTTTTTGATGTCAATCCTGACCTCTATAGAGAGTGCGAGCGCCTGCTTGAAAGAGGGTTGGACAACTTTTGATGGTACCCATAAAGCTTGCAAGACCAAAATTCTCCAACAACAAATGATTCAAATTATAGATGAGCTAAAACAGAAAAATTTGCAGGTACAAGAAATTGCTAGGTGTCTGGTAGTGTTGTTGGGATGATGGCAGCCCAGCTAAAGTAGCGGAAGTACATCTGTCTACAGAGTCTTGTAAGAGCATATTCATATTGCAACATGTCTGTCGCCGTTACAAGCATCACCTGACACAAGGCATTAACCTGCACATTAGGTAATGCTACCCCCCGATGAGCATTTTGAACAGAAACCAATGCAAGGTGGTGAGATTGATCAGGGCTGAAGTAGAAACGCCGCAACATGGATTCCTCTCGTATTATAGAACTTGGATCCTGACATCAGCCCTCAAACAAGCGTCAATCAGGAGCACAGCAATCCGGCATGAGGAGCTCAAACTGGAATTACAATTCTAAAGTTCCCACATATGGCCTGTGCCGCATGCACCATAAACACCCTATCAGGAAGCCTGTGGAGATCTGACGCATCAACATCCAACTTAGTCGCCTCTGGCGATAATAAGCACATAAAAGAGCACCAAGAAGCTCCTGCCATCATCCCTCGACTGTCCACTAAGTAATGTACACCAGTTCTGGATTGAAAGCAGCTGAGCTCTAGGGGCATTAGACGCTAGGCAGTAGATATATTTATATTACATACGGCGGCCCATATAGTAAGATACCAGTTGCGTTGACTGGGGTTGTCACTGGAACAGAAGAAGTCAGGTTTGGGGAGTGCTTGTTGTCGCCAGTTTAGTTGGTGTAAAGAGCATTCCTGGACCACAGTCCACAGTGCCAAGTGCCCTTTGCCATGGATTGAACTTATCCCGAGGTGTTGAAGGTCCTGACCACCTATAACCGTGAGGACCTGCTGGCATAAGACCATGTAAGTGTTGAATAGGATAACCTACATGGTTAAGACCCTGGATCAGTATTCCGACAGACCCAGCAGTGCCAAATTCCAAGGGCCTGATTCCTCTCCGGTTGCCATAGACACAAGTTCATGTTGCATATGAAAGAGCGACGCGAGAGTCTAGCCCTTGGGAGTGACGTGGAGTCTAATTCCTAATGATTTCTGTGATAGTTTTGAAGACAACAAAAGATGGGAACGCAAGGAGGTCGACTCGAACTAGCCAAGCCTGACTCGGAGTAGATTTCCCATGATGCCGCGGGCCCATGGTCCTGAACCCTTGATCCATATATGGACAGCCTATTATTACCCTAAGCTGTCCATGCCTGTTGGGCTTGAGTTCATAAGTACTAGTGCACTGTACCAATTGTACACCTAGGCCGCAGTGGTAATGGACAGGTCAATTTGATCAGAAAACCTGTGAAGTTGAATGAGCCCATGTCAATCATCACATCATGCCAGCCAATGTGAGCAAGGGGAGTCTGGCCCTTGGGAGCGACACGACGAAGATGGGACAGTTGGAGCTAGTGCCAAACTGAGATCCCCATTAGGCTGCTCCAAATATGCATAAATTTAGGGAAGCTGTTGGCTACTAATAGTAATAGTTGCTTTTAATGGTGCACCTGGTTGGAGAATATTGACGAGTCCGTATAGCAGTTTCAGGTCGTGAGAGTATCATACATATATGCCGTGGAAAACCTTGGAGCATTAGGCATTAGGCGTTAGGGGCGATGTTTTGGCTGTCATATGTCACTAGTCACTAGTCACTAGCCTCCTAAATCTGTCATGATTAAACTCGGATACGACGCTGGCCTAATTCACCCCAACATTGAGCCTCTAACGTCCTAGTTTCGTCCCATACGGTTACAAGGGAATGATACCCTCCCAGTAAGCCAGAGTGATTTCTGCACTTATATTTCCTCTTAAGTAATTTTTCTGCCAGGGGTCAGGGTGATGACGCACAGGTTCAGGTTCAGGCTGCCAATTCTAAAAGGCAACTTGATGGATTTACAATCCTTACCTTGCTGTTACGTCTCGCCTCTATACTAAAGAACTGAAATGGTAACACCTCCATGTATCGGTTCGCTGAACTCAGCAAATCCCATCCCAAGTTCATGGCGGATGTTCAGCCTCAGATGAACATAAGGGACTTTATGGCGTTGGATGGATTAAGCTCCATTCTTGTTCAGGAGCTGGAGATTGTCAGCACCTGCTTTAAGCTCTCACCTGAGGGCTTGGGTGTCACAGTGATGGCTAGGGGAGCTGAGAACACAAGTGAAGGCACACAAGGTGATTTAAGTGAGCTGGATGACAAAGACATTTCCCAGACACCCTTGCGAGCGCTAAGAGTCACAGCTGTGGCTAACCCCAGCGTGAAGACCCCGTTGAGCACTAGCGGTAGCGTCAGACTCGTTAAGGGACTCAGCTATTGGGATAAGATTAAAAGTGACAAGTGGTATCTTGCAACGAAGTAAGTTATTCCTTAGCTTGTATTAGGGTTCTCATCTGTGGTCAAAGAGAGCAGATAAAAGTAGAAGATCACGCGGCAATGGTATTCGACTATCTCAATGATTACAGGGTCAGTCAGTCACTGGTCCAGTCCGTGATATCCAAATGCTTTTTCAGCTATCTTCATACAGTGTGTTGGCGGAAAATGTATTGGTGGATCTCTAGCTTCCCGGCCCTCGCCTTTGTCCATGGCTTGAGCCTGCTGTGGGATAAAAATTTCCATGACATTGTCAACAACAGTATTTTTGATGAGGAGTTAGGCAGTGGCAACAGGAAACTAGCCAGTTTCCTCCACCACCACAAGGAGGGACTCGTGGCCTCTTTGAGGTATGCTTTTCCTGATGATAGCGACGAAACTGCTTTTCTTCAGAAGTTGGGGAAGTTACTGGACATGGCCGAGGCGATTAGTAATGGGCATAACGTACCACTCTACTCGAAGGGGACTGTGGAATCATTCAACCGGCTTCTTGTCGGTGCCTTGATTATGTATGGAAGATGGCTGAAGAGGATTGGCGATAGTGCTCGCATAATTCATGGAACCAATAACAAGTGGGACATGAAAAAGTGGGGCACGAAAAGGCATGGCACGAAAGCGCAAGATGCAAAAGAGCAAGACATGAAAGAGCAAGATGCGACAGAGCAAAATGCGACAGAGCAAAATGCGACAGAGCAAAATGCAACAGAGCAAAATGCGACAGTGCAATTGGAGGCTGCAAAGGAGAAGATCCTAAAGGAGTTTCAAATGATTAGAAGCCACACCCGTCTCCTCCTTTACATATTGTGCTCATTGTCTTACAAGACTCACATCAGAGTCATCACAATGCATGGGTCGCAAATAAACCTTCTGTTACCTTTATTTCCACAGAAAAGGGACTGTATTGATTTTGGGGTGGTAAATGATATCAAAGAGAGAACCGACGATGCGAGCCGTTTGAAGTCCAAAATCACTGAGACTACCAAGTCCAGTGTCGAGATTATCGAGTTGGAAGATGACGAGTTGGCGGTGGAGCTTGCAAAGATGGTACGTAGGATTGTGTACTCAGATACTATGATATTTGACCAGCTTCCAAAGTCCGAAGGGAATCTCGATGATTTCATTAGATGGACAAAGACGCTAGTTGCGCAGTTCTTTGGAAAGAATGTGCTAGAAAGCCAAGTCCACCACGCCCCGACTATACCTATCAAAATGACCTTTTTTACAGTAGACAGCGAAACATTTAGGGTGCCGCCCTGGTCCAAATTTGAAGACGTCATTAAAGAAGCACTGAAACCAGGATTGTCAGAATCAAACGCACAAGAATTGGATTCAGACAGCATTATCAAACTCCTTGTTCAGAAAATCGACAATGTGATGGGTTCTGGAGGCAAAGCGAATAGGTTTATAGGGCTTTTTAAGAAATTCAAGGATGGCAACATAGATGTCTTCTCTGCAGGCATGCACTGTGAGGCTGCACTTGTGGTGCTTATGAAGTACAAGCCAAGGGACTTGGAAAATTTGGTTCGTGAGGGTCTTTTAAAAATCTTGATTGCTTATCATCTTCACAGGATTTAGAAACTGGGATGGTTTCTGTATCAAAGCTGTGCTGCCCTGTATGCTGGGAGCTTATGGACATCTTGAGAGGTAATGACGGTGGGGATCAATTTATTGTCCGCGGTTGTCACTCTACCGTCTATCCGGTAGCGCTGCCTCCATACCTCTCGCAAGATGCCCATCATCAGGAATTCCCCCAGGGACTTGAAATAGCCTGGAGGGTATAGTATGACTTGAAACAACTTTAATCTACTTAAAGTACTTATAGCAAATGAGCTTCCAGTGACCACTAATCATAAAAAGTCACATAAGCCATTCAAGGGAACAAAAAGTATTATAAGACGTGGTGACTTGCAGGACTGGCTCGCAAACAGTGTGACTGGATTCACTGCCACATCACCACGCCGCCTTTCTAACCACCTCCCAAACTTGACCGTACAGTTCCAGCCTGTTACTAGCCCACACACTTCTCCTGGTCATTATAAATGATCTGTTCTGGTGAATCCTGTCATCCTGAGCCCAATCTTTAGACTTATCTCTGTTCTTCTGACATTCTTCCCGTCGCTTCCACTCACACATAGCCATATGTTCACACCCCATGCACAGATTAAGATCAGGTATGCATAGCCTATTAGAGCATCACACAGCCTATCAAGACCAATCATGCGCCCGTGCCTGCACATTTCGCAATATCTTGGCAGCATCGTCAAGAAATGAGGTGAGAGATATTATTGTCCATGATATAGCACATCATAATTCTCAAGATCCAACAGCCTTCATCAGGAGGGTCCATGGAATGAAACACCGCAAGGTGGAGTGACGCTGAGGCATTGAAAGACCCCAGGATACCTGATAAAGAAGCGACACTGGTGCTATGGTTTGCGATGCACAATCAGGAGATGCGGTTCAGGTTCCAGTGTTCAGGCTTGTCCTCGGTTTCTGTCTCAGCGCGGGAACTGTCGGTGGAAGCAGAAGGGGAGGTGGGAAGGGTCGGTTCGTAAGGGATGCATTGCACTGGAGCTGGGACTAATGATGAACCCCTGTGTGTCCGGGTCAGAGTAAGTCAGGGTGGAGCAGAGGTTGTGCGGATGGGACTTGCCAAAAGGAGAACAATCCTTCAACTGAATGCGCAATCTTCGTTGACAGCGCCCATACCACCTGGGATATGCCTAAATCCAATGACTAAGCCATACTCCATAACCAATCATAACTGCCTCTCCTTGACCAACCTTGGTATGCTGCTACCACAGACAAAAAACCGCAAGGTTAATAATTTACCTAAGCCACGTCTCACACGTTGCTGTCCAACGGCACCCAGTCCATCTGCCAGGCTTGACGCACATGTGAACGTAACCTATATGAAGGACACGTTAGTCCATTGTTGTGCAAAACGTGTGAGATAACTAACATTCTATCACGTCTTCCGCTTCTTGGACTACCTTCCTGCGGGCAGTAGTCATTGACCCAGAGGGATTGTTTGGTCATCCTGCACACCGCGTTGCACGCTCGAACATGTAATCATATTGGAACCCTTCGTGGACAAACAAGTAGCGAAACAATTTGTGAAGATACAGATAATCAGGTTTGTTGTTGAAACGGAGAGCATGAGTATAGTTCAAAACTACGCCAAACTCGGGCAGGAAGCCACAGGAGTGCGCAATGGAGGAAGTGCATGAAGACATAGGCCAGTGATTTGAGATATCATCTCGGCGGGCTTACTCTATGCCCAAGTGGGTCACATTGATAGACGTGTACTGAGCAGTACCCGTAAGATTCTAGTTCTCCCTGTAGGGGATGTGGAGATGGGTCTTGGGATCACGGAATTTCTTTGCGAGGCTGAAATCGATTACATTAACTTGGATGCTGCGCTTTTCGATGCTCATCAGGGAGTTGTCCGTTTTGATATCGTGGTGAATGGAGTTTCGAGAGTGGATATCAATGCGAGAAATCTAATAGTGGTGGGGATGGGAAAGGAGAAACAAGATGTATACGAACCAGCTGATCAGCGATGGTCTTGAGGCTGAATTTGCAAAAATTGAAAAGGCCTTCGAGTGATGGGCTGATACCAGGACAGATAAAGCCTAGGGATGAGATAAACAAATAAGTACGAGGGATCGGCTGAAAAGAAAACGCACCAAACGAGCCTAACAATCTTTCTACCCAGCAGTCTTATCTGTGAGAGCCAGGGTTTTCCATTGATCATTTGCGAATCAAGTTATATGCAAAGCGAGTTGGTAAGCAATTCCCATTGATGTGGCAGAAAGAAGTGATCAATGCAGTAGAGGGAAGGACAAAGCAGCGAACATGTAACACAGTGTGACATATGAAGCATTCGATGAAATTTGATATACACTGGTATGCCATGAATTAATTGCACAATTTTCAGAAACATTTGTAAGTTAGCATCGTATATTGCATTACCTAGCAGGCTACTTCTCAGGCTCACATGTATGGCTGGCAAAACTAGTACACTGAGCTGAGAGGTACGCTCATGAGGCAATCCGAAAAGCATTATGGTCAATGAACCTGTTTACGTAGAACATGTCAAATGCATCAAGTGTCTGATTGAAGTTGAGCCTTTTGTCAATGAGGTCTGAACCGAAAATTGGCAGGAGATGAGCTGCACGGACAAGATTCTGTACATGTACGATGGATGTTGCAGGCGCCCCGTTCCTAATAAGGGGTTGCACCTTCCACATTCCAGTATCTTCGTCCGGCCTGTCATCCATAGTCGTGAACCAATGTACAAGGGCGCAGGAACATGATGTATCCTGGTATTTCAATTGGAAGAACTGCTGTGCTCTAACGATATGCATATCGCGCATGCCCTGAGGCCTGTGTTTTGATTTGTAAAACATGCAGTCATACCTTGCTGCACCACCTCTCCACGAGGATGCAGTGCGGATAAATTCGCGGCACATACCGCCAACACCATTAGGATCAGAAGGTGCATGTACGATGGCGACAGCCGAATTGAAAGTGGTGACCTTCTCCAACAGATGAGTGTCCTCAATATTATGCATATCTAGCTGCCTTTGCCAGAATTCTAGTATATATTGTCGAAGACGAGGCTCGTTTAGCTCCTGTGCTAATTGATCCACTTTTATGCAGCCAGCTTATATCAAGAAACATCAGGCAATGAAAAATAAACTTGTGCAAAACATACTCCTTGTTTTCACCAGCTCAACACGAGCTTTCACGGTTGGGCCATCTATGATTAATTTATCTATGGTTTCTTCAGGATCAACGTCATCGCTGACATCGTTATCTTTCGTTGCTTTGCCGCTGACTGTTGGTGCACTATTGGTGTTCATATCATATTTACCTTTTCAATTCGATGAGATAACATTAATGAACCTTATTAGAGCCTCACCCCGTATTAAGGAAACCTTACTGAGTAAGCCCTCTGCTTTTGCGTCACAGCATAGCGCAGAGAGCCGGGAGAGATGGCCATTACTGACTAGCATTTGCCCTAATGGGTTATTGCGGTTTGATCGACGGTATGTATCCTTGACAGATTCCTTATGTTGAGATTCCGTTAAGGATGTGCATAGCCCATTCGGTGCCCCATAAGACTTTATAAGCTGTGGATAGTGAACAAGAGCATGCTGCCGAGGGAGATCAAAACCATCGCAAACTCCTACTTCTTTAAAGATCTCCCTGTTTTCATGAAAGCGCTTGAGAGCATCTTTTAACGTGTCGAGAGTGTCCTCGGTGATATATTCTTGCCGAGTGATGTAACAAAATTCAAGTAATGCGCGAAATGTGCGCATGATCTCAACTGGAACATGCCCCTCAATAGCATTAAGATATACCTAGTAGTATCTTCAGCATATGCAACTACTGAACATGTATACTAGTAGCACACTTTCATCAAAGCTTTGGAATCATCTCCTGTCCACTGCTTGAATTTTCAGCCTATTGGAAAACGACGCAAACCTGTAAATGGAGGAGCCAGAGATATTCTATATTTATAAGCCATGATGCCCTAATGTAAGCTATAGGTTATAATTCACCTGTGGTCGATGTCGTCGAGCTTTTTTTTAGCGATGGCGGGAGTATGTACTTTGTTGAGATATGCTTCAACCCACATTATGAGATGATCCTTAAATATGCCTTTAATGACTTGATGGAGGATATCAGGAGCCATAAGCTCATGGATATCAGCGTTTGGAAAGGAATTTGTAAACGGCTTGAATCCAAAAAGTCAGTCTCAATGATTATTGTACAAATACTGCGAGAGATTACTTCGACATCCCCAACTAGACCGTAATTATCCCAAAGGTCACCCAGTTTGTACAACTGTGCCAAGAGCTCTGTGTGTTCATGAGTACAGCGAGGGCCTGGGGTAGGGCTACCTAGGTCCTTAGCTGAACATCTGCACAGATCGGTGAGCATCAGTTTGTTGGAGTGATAGTAACAATGCCGACACACTTTGCACACCATCCACTAACGACTGATGCGATAGTTGTTTGCTCTGGGTAATCGGCTATATAAGGTCCAAGAATACACATGGCGCGACGGGAGTGTCCGTCTGCGCATAGTACAACCTCTGGCTCATGCATTGCAGGTTCCAGTGTTGCTAGGATTCTTTCTAGACTGGTGTGCATCAATTGCCGGCGGAACTGGTGGAACTTGGAATCGTCACTGAACTGCCTCTCAGCTAGCCAATTTCAATAGACTGACCACATGCCAACAAGGCAGACTACTAGTACATACTTTTGGCAATAGCAAAAAATGCTACCACAACCACAGCATTCCGATGAGCCCATCGAACATTGTTCCTTATATTGCCGATTGACAAGTACAAGGGATAAAAGTCATTGTCCCCTGTTGCAATGGAAACTGTAGTCTTATCGCTACCAAGTATAATGGGTACTAGCATAGCACCTTTAGCGCTTGGTTCCGAAGCAAGTCTCTCCTGTACAATACATCAATGTACTGATCTTACATGCTTAACAGAATGCACATACCGCTTTCTCCCATGCCCAGTCACCTGACATAAAGTCACCATATACACGTCGCTCGCTGGGATCAGATCCTTTAAATGGCGCATAATCAATTCCGTCCCGGAAATCTGAGTTCGATAGAAGAGCCTTCATAATAAGTCATGGATCCTGATACCACACTTTAAATTCAGCAGTCATCCACGATGGAATATTACTCTGTGGCTTGTCACCGTCATACTGCACTGTAAACACCTCCCATGGTACATCACCGACTTGAATGGAATCTATTTTCTTATACATTTCACGATGGTCAGCGAAGGGAGGTGGACGACCGCAACCTTCATTTGATGCAGCCCAGATTCGAAACAGCGTGTCTATGTCTCCCACAGACATTTGGACCTTACGATACAAAAAGTCCGCAAGTTCAAATTGGACTTGGTTATCAAAAGGCACCCAACCGTTCGATGGTCTTGTGGGTGGCAGGGTGTCCTCAGGAAGCGAGTTACCATTAGAATCGCAGATTTCACCTTAACAAAGTCAGCATATAACACACATCCGCACTTTGGTCCACCTACCGCTTAGGACTGAATGATACTTGCGTTTGACACTGGGAGCGACAGTCTGCGGAGCTGACTCCACATTTTCTTCACTGTCGGACTCCAACTCCTGTCCGTCAAAATCTGACTTGTCCCCATCCCCACTGTCCTCTGGATTCAAGATCACAACAACTTCCTCACCATCAGACTGTTTTTCTCCTTCAGAATCTGATGCATCACTATCCCCACCATCCTCTGGAACCAGAATCGTGACATCATGCACCAGGTCTGGATCTGGAACAGATGACACTGAGTGGTCTATTCCGAGGTAATGGTTATCATCCACTAGAGGTACCCCATCACCATTTTCAAATACAGCTTGCGCCAAGGGTACAGGGAATGACGGAAATTGAATCCCAGGTTGTCCCTGAAGACCTCTCTCCTCATCAGCTGGAAGCGCCGATGCTGGAAAGAGCAGGAGGTCATCATTCAAGAGCGGCACAAGTCATGCAGGGAAGGCAACATTTGATATAGGAGACTGAGGCATAGATCGTCCTTGAAGACTTTTCCTATCAGTTCGAGGTGATGGCACATTGCTTGATACCGGTAAGAAGAGGGGATCATCATCCAAGCCTGGCGACGCAGGAGGCACAGGTAATACCGTATCTGATATTGAAGGTGAATGAGGTACAGGTTGACCTTGGAGATCGTTCTCCTTGGTGGCTCGAAGTGACAGCACATGATTGCCTGATGCTGACAAGAATGGAGGATTATTATTCAAGGGTGGTGCGAATGGGAATGGACCCGGAGGACCGGCGGGGAATGTGGGATTTTCTCCATTAGGCAACAAGGCGAATTTTAGGGAAGGTAATAATATGGGAGAACCAGGATGGCGATAGCGGAGTGGAGATCCCGGTGTATTATAGATGGCTAAATCCCCATGAACTTGTTAGCATCCAATAAAATTGTCAAACGCTTACAATGATTTAGTGGAGAGTTAGGAAAAAGTGCCCCATGCTTGGCATTAAAATGTTGCTTGCACCCTCTATGGGTTTTGAATCCCCTCATGCAACCAGGAGCTGCACAAAAGATTGGCTGTTCGGCCATTGAAATATTGATGGTTGGTGCGACGCGCCAGTGAAAACCTCGTCTACACTTATGTTACATAATTTTAGAACTCTCAGATGCAACAATATTTATGACTACCGAAGATAATCATCGCAATAGTACCACACCAGCCTTTTCCAGGATATTTCCTGGTGGAAAAACCTGGACCAGACATGACTACTATTGAGGAAAAGGATGAGGAAATGATTGACATTTAGTTTTCTTGGAGGCTGTGTTTTTCGCGCGTGACGACGTGCAGCATTGTGACATGCCATTGCCAACGTGACGCCACAACCCATGTTCAGCTATGACATTCGTTTCTCCCTTCTTGTGTATAATGTCCGTCTCACCACTTACTTCTGCAGGGCCCCCTGGTGGTTCCATCTCCTACTTCCAAACCTCCCCTTTCACCCACCTCAGTTCCATTAACAACAGCTCATTCAACACATCGGGCAAGTTGATCACATCTCAATCTTCCAGATACCAACAGCATGCCCAATCCAGCTGTTTTTTAGAGGATGGCGATTCCTACGATATTGGAGAAGTCAATTACCTTCTTAGACAGGACATTGAAGGTCAAGCTGCTATGGTCACTGATATGTTTATCAGGTCTCTCTTTCCAGACGAAGCATTCGGTTTCCCCATCAATGAGCAGTTTGCCTTAAGGTTTCGAGGCACATTCCTTGACAAAACCTGTATTATCGACCCCGAGAATTTTTTCAATGACAACCGTACCTGTGTGTTCCTTAACAGGATGATCTCAACCATCATGCACTTCTTCCGTTCCAATGACCTGCCATTCTTGAAAGGCATCCGACCCCTGCGCTACTTCACTGCGCTCCACTCAAATACACCAGTTCTAGGTAGTGCAATGAAACGAAAGCCTGATATAATGCTCGTTCGTCTTGTTGATGATTGCATCAGAGACAAAGAATGGTTGTATTGGCCAGATGCTCAAGGGTTTGTCGAACAGACCCGTGAAAGAAAGCTACCGATACGAATGACAGAAACGATAATTTCCAAAAACTACCTGACTTTCTGCTTCCAATCCGAAAGGGATTTCGTTATCAACCTTTGCATCACCGGTGAAGATTTTCATGTTATCGTGATGGACCATGCCGGTTCGCTGGAGACAGGGCCGATATCTTTCACCAACCCCTCTGGTACCATGTATTTCCTTCGGATGGTAATAGGCCTAGCCTTTCTCCTGGATAAATGTCTTGGCATAGACACAACTATAATTTGCCACAACGTTAGACCTAGCTCTGGCATAAGATTCAAGGATGAGTATAAAACCTATTCAACCAAACTTTCCAGCTCCCCTATTGATTTATTAGAAAAGAGCAACAAAAGTGAGCTCTTTACTCTGAATCCCATCGCTGTTATGACAGAGCCTGCCCCTGTTGGTTTCGATGAGAACATCAGTTTGATATCGATTGACTCCACTGTCTATCGGGTCGTTGCTGTCATTTTCGAATCCAAGACTCTTATAGGCTGCTCGACAAAGGTTTATCTAGTGGAACTTCCAGATGGCAGTAGAGCAGTTTTGAAGGACAGCTGGATCACGACTGATAGGCAGGAAGAAGCGACAGTTCTTGAAGGGCTTACCATTCCTTTTGGCCCACATCTTCTCCAGAGTGCCATCCTTGGAAAAACTGGCGATCTTCAAGGACTTGTTCGTGATAAGGCGACCATAAATGAATTTCGACAGAAGCGCTGCGTCACAATTCATCCTGCTGGTGTTCATATTTCTGATTTTACCTCTTTATGGGAATTGATGGTCGCTTTTCTTGATATAGTCGTCGGTATGTGACATGCTTCATGGTTTCTGCCTTGGCTGTTTACCCTCCTTCTCTGCAGCTATCATGTACCTCGAGACAAAAAACAAGATTCATCGTGACATTTTGTACACCAATATCCTTCTTCGAGAGCCTGGACAAGATTCGGATGCGAAGCAACAAATCAAGGATGATTTCAGGGATCAGCTTGATCTGTCACAGATTCAGTCACTGCGGGAAAGACTCAAGTGTCGCGAAGGATTGCTCATAGATTATGACTATGCAGCTGAACTACTCTTGTCACAGAAAGGCCAAGACAGAGAAGGAGAGGACAACAGAAGCAAGGCGGATGCAGGTGATCCCCCTGCTGCCGCAAATGCATCAGGAGTCCGGACGGTAAGCTTATTTTAATCTGTGTGACTGTTGCTTATTGGGAAATTTTGCAGGGTACTGCTCCTTTCATTGCGGTGGAGTTGCTCCTGTTGGGTGTCCCTCACTGTGTTGTCCATGATCTCGAATTGGTGTTTTATGTCCTCCTCTTCATCTGCACCCACCTTGACGGTCCTGGAAATACTGTCCACGACCCACCTCTCTATGGGCCACTTGGCAGGCAGTCTCATCTGTCCCCCATGAAATATTGGTTCACCGCCAATAACTTAGTTATGCTCGGAAACGTGAAAAGCAACCACATGTTTTTATACTTCGAGGATTTCATCCTTCCACACATTTCACCTTACTTTCAACCCCTTGTGCCACATATAAGAAAGTTCTGGGGTGCATTACATCCACAGAGAAACCATAATGTACCTGTCGGAAAACCGAGTTGTCATAGCACAGCCACTGGCCGTGATATCGTCAATGTTTTCAAGTCAGCGCTTCTTGATGACGAGTTAATTAAACAAGCATGGCAATCCAACAGCACCCTTGGGAAACGGGCACTTCCCAGTGACCTCACTTCTTCCCAGAATGGATGGGATGCTGTCAGGGTAAGCAGGGGACTGTTGTGAGGCAAACCGCAGATGAAGTCAGGGAACTCGTCACAGCGACAACCAGTCATGTCCAAACGTCACAGGGGTTATGGTTCAGCGCATTTGGCCAACAATTAATAATTTATCGATTCATTTATGAGTGCTATGCTTATGTTTCTTGTTTACATGCCTGTGATGTATTTGTTAGTGTTTTCAAAATTTTATCAACGTGTCGACTCGCAATGGATCCCAGAATTGGGGTGACTTGTAGCACTGAAATTGTCGACTACAATGATGAAGGTTACTCGTTAGGAGACCTGATCCATTATGACACCGGCTCTATGTTGTTTTCTGCCTGCCCTAGGGGGTCAAGTTCAGAACTAAGTCCACAGGACATGGAGGGACTCGCTAATACTGCCCTTGTAAGTATATCTGAGCCTAGTTCATGATTTGAAATTTAACTGTCATCTGGTTCAGAGAATGATGCCATCCACGCGTCAAGACTGTTCAAAGGTAATGGGAACTAACAATTTCATGGTGAGTGCAACACCTGACCACTGGATCGAAAATGCAGACTCCCATTTGGTGCAGGTAAACCAATTTCCTTTTGGCTGAAGTCACTTGCAGCCACTACCAGCTATGTGGGGAAGGCACGCAGTACGTTTACAAAGTGGAAGCTGATCCATGCTACTGAAAACATGTATAGTCTAGATTGTCTAGTTTGTCATCAACGGATACTTCACAATCTGATTCCAGTCAGTCTCAGCTTCAGGCTGCAAAGGATCAAATTACTGAACTAACTAAAGCAAATATGGCACTGCAGTATGCATCACGTTTTTCTAGTCTTAAGTCTTCCACCCGCTTATTGTTTGTAGGGCTCGTCTTGATAATATTGAGTAAGAAGTCAATTATCCAAGTTTTCGCCATAGATTTACTTGCCAACAGGAGCCTTTTGAAGGCAGTGATACCTGGTAGTAACATTGCTCCTCCTCATCCCTTCTCTCATCCCTCGGGATTATTTTCTGGTTCAACTTTCCTTACCGGTTCTTCCCCTGCTGCTTTGCCATTCCTCACTGGTTCTTCCCATGCTGCTTCACCTCTCCTCCCAGCTCCCTTCCTCGTTCCCTCGCCTTTCCTTACCGGCTGCTTGCTATCAGCAAGCTCGCCTGACGCTGCCCCACTAAAACAGGAAGATTATCCAGGTGTCAAGTTCTGGTACAAGCGGGATTGGGTGCAACACAGTAAAGATGGTAACAACTCAACCGATACTACTAGTACAACGCAACCAGTTCGCGGGAAAACCCTTATGTCGAAAGGAATAAATAAAAATGCGAAGTATATCGAAGGTCCTGATGGGGAACCGGTTGACGGTTGGAGACTGAAAGACATTTGCACTCACGTGCGAGCAATTTGGGCAAGCTTTCATACTGTTAACTGTGCTCCCGTAACCTGGGGGAGGGCTGATGCAGAGGTTGCTTGTGTATACCATCGTGAAATGCGTGCAAAGTTCCCTGAGTTTGTGCTCTGCGAAAATGATTGGAAAGCGGACCAACTTGCCACCGACCATTATCCCTCCTGGTACAATAACCACGTCAAAGGTCTTCATGTCAGACAAGAAGAGTCCGCGATTGACTCTGTCCTTCTCGCTGGTTCTAAGCGACCGTCTTCTGCTGAACCAGCAGTCGCCCAACCAAGGAGACTAAAAAAGGTTACCTACGCATTTCTTTCTTTATGCACATGATTATTTGATCATTTGAGAGAGGTCGTTCACAGGAAGCCTGATCCCATGACAGGGGATTCAGCACCTTTGAGTTCGATCATCCTCCCAAGCCTGATCATTCGTGAAGGGATAGTAGATGCTGCCGAAGGGGTTTTACCTACCTGTTCTGGCACTCCAGCTCCAGCAAGCAATATGGACTTTGCCGACTCAAACGCTACTAATGTGCTCCCTGGGGGACCGGCGGCAGCCCAACTCAAGGTTACTTTTACATTTTCCTAAATGCTTGCTTACCTGATATTATCGGTGCAGATTCAAAGCACTGAAAAGAACAATGCGACAAAGGACTCAGTACTTTTGTGTTCAAAGGACCTTAACCCGGCAACCCTCCAAATCACCGTAAAGACACCAGGTGTCGCTGAGAAGATTTCATTCACCAATTCTGATGATGCCAATCCCATCAACAATATAGATTCTGTTGAGTTAAATGCAGGTGAAATGGAAGAGATGAACAGGGGTACCAGGAATTGTGTTGCACATTCCCCTCGAGGCAGGTCGAATCCTTCATTTCTGTTGAATATTTTTAACTCTTTCTCTGATTTCTTCATAAATTACAGACTCGGACCAGCCTCATTCACTTCAAAATGTGTTTCCGCCTGGTTCGACTACAAGCACAACAACATTGTGCGTAAATCCTGATGTCACTCCTACTCCGGCACCCCCAGCATCCAGAAACTTGGTCGTAGTAGCGACCGCGGATTCCGACTCCGTTTCGGCGTTATATCATCCCCCTGTACTAGTAGTACCTGGAAATGCTTCAGAATCAATACCCCCACCCTGTGAAGATGGCCAGAACACCGACAAACACAACACAACGAAGAAAAGTTCTAAAATGCGATCTAATTCATCTCTAACTGTGCGGTACGCAATCTACTAGATTCAAAACTGCTACTTAAGCGCGCCCATTTGTAGGAACCTCTGTGCCCGAGATTGGTGTGCGAAGAATCCTAATGGGATGACAACTGAATTCAAACAGTATTATGACTTCGAAATTTCTGTCGATGTTAAACAGGTTTGTTACTATCACTAAGTAGAATACAAAGCTGACACTTCTCTGGCTAGATGTATG
>QFEO01011279.1:0-11857 GCA_003316615.1 Amanita pseudoporphyria | reverse complement strand
CCAACTTGGTTGTTGAGGAAGACGAAACAACTCCATCGACCTGATCGGGGGACATGCAAAGCATAATCGGTCGAGAGCCTGGAGTCGCCGAGGGCGGGGATAATTCTAAACGGGTCTCAGTGGGGCTTTGAGTAAAGGACGTGGCGGTGGGTGGCTCCGAGAGTGCCTGTTGTCTCCGGAGGTGAGTCCTGTTGTTTTGCACCGTGCGGGGCAGATTGGGTGTCCGGTGGGGATCCCACCTGCCCAGAGCATACGCCGTTACGAATGTCGCCCAGTCGCACTCGGTATGACCATTTATTAAACCCCCTTGGGTATGAATAGTGGGACTTGGCTGTTCGAGCATGAAATCATAAGGCGGGGGCAGAGATCCTACAGAGGATACGAAACTTAAATTCAGACGGAGACACTGACAGCAGAACTCACCCAGACTGAGGTTTCCCGACATACTGTCACTTGGGGTTTCGTCTGGAGATGGAGGGTCGCCCGGTAGGTGGGGGACAAAACCGTTCATGAGAGGGTCGTTGGAGATCGGCAACGAAGGCAGCAGAATAAATTCCCCCTTTGCAGGAGCAGTGGAAGGTCGTGGATATCTGCGGGGGCGGGAATCATGAATGGCATGCGGTGGGATCTGGAGGAAGAGAGCTGGGGGGAAGGGGAGGGGGTCCGGGCGGGGGCGATCTTGAGAGATGGGGTTGTGCATTCAAACCGAGACGGCGAGGTGGATGTGTCCAGCTGGCCCTCAGCGCTGTCCGGCGTCGGCCGGTCGCCGGCCATGATTAGTCTACTGCTACCAACATACTCCACAAGTACAACGGAACAGTCAGATTGTCGTTCTGCTCCGACAACGCCTCCAGCAGCCCGCTCATCCATACAGCCCCAGCGTACCTTACCGTCGAAAACCTCTCCGCATACCCCAGTACCCGCATCACCCATGCACATCCTACCACAGACACCGTGAATGCAACACTCCCTTCAACCGTCTTCGATGTCGTCGGACACCACCGATGCGTTCCAATACGCTTCCCGACAATCGACGCCTGATCGCCCTATCAGTCTAACTAACACCTGACAAATAACATATCATGTGCATACCAATGCATCCCCCACGCCAAGAGCGAATATTCCTGTGTATTGCAACAATTGTGTCGGACTTGTCATGTATCAGCGTCGACAGTGACCCAGTACTCTAAGCCCTTACCTTTCTAGCCATATCGACCCTGCACAGCCTGTTAAAAGGTAAAAGTGACTAAGAATGGCCGTTCCACTGTCTTTCTGATCAAGGAAGTCACTCATGAAGACATGGACCGCTGCTCCAAATGGATATATCGCAAAGTACCGTATGTACTCTGCGAATATAAATAGCGCAAAGGCAACGCTGAAGGACAAATGTGTAAAGGCCGGCTGAGGGGTGTCAGCTGCCCGTCAAAAGCTACAAGTCCGATAAACTCACATCGGATGCCACCCCCGGTATAAACATTACCACTGACAGTGCATGAAAGAACTTGCGCCGTGCATTAAGTCCAAGTGTGGGGACATGCTTGTCTGCTGCACCCAGCCAATCCGTTGCCACATTCGACACATTCGTCCCATTCGGCAGATTTGGTAAGTTTGGCATCGGTAAAGACCCGAACGTCATACCCAGCGTCCCAGCGCTACTCAAAGCTCCCGAGTTTACCGCCTGTGACGGTACTGAAGCTACAGGTGGATTGATCACGAACGAATCTGCTGGCGACGATCCATATGAATTAATAACGTCAGACGCTGCCGTTGTTGTAAAAATCTCGCCCGTAGTGCTCCTTGTTCGATACTTGCGCGACCTAGCCAACTGCCGACCCCAACCTGCCACACTCAGAGAGCCCAAGAGAGCCCAATAGGCCAATAGCGCCGGTCGACTCCACTTTTTCTTTCCATGTACAATATAAAACAGAGCCCAGGTCCAGGGATTCCGACGACCGAGACACCACCATGTCCACGAGCCTATCAATCCACCTACAATAAGAGCTGATCCGATGTAGAATGCAAATGCATAATATCTCCTTTTACGCTCTTTTTCTTGAGGATGTTTCAGCCTATGGAGGGGCTGTTGTGCATTGTGACGTGAAAGGACGAGGAACGGCGACAACAAGAATCCCGTCAAAAGGGGTCCGGCAATCAACGCTGTTTGAAAAGTGAGCAAGGGTGTGGGAAGTCTATACGTCTTGATAAACGGTGTCGTTTTCGGCCAAATCTAGATCAACGTTCACTATGATGCATATATGGGGCAACCCCGTTAGACTTACCCTGGCTATCGTGATGTTCAATACTTCCATTCCAACGGCGACTCCGCCAAAGCATACGAGACTCAATTCGCCAAGAGTGAATCCACGGTGAGCCAGGCGAAGAGCTACGTATAAAGCAAACTGATAGAATATGGAAACAATGACGAGATCGAAATTGCACAGATCTTGAAACAGGTGTGAAATTTTGAAACACGGATAAACCTTTCACTCACGTTGCCAAAACCTCAAGCCATAATGGCGAAACACAGCCTTCAATCCACAATTGAATAGGGTTGACAGGAACATGAATGCAACATAGTACCATGTTCGGAGAAGTTCACTTCGTGGAACGGAGGTGCGTTCACCCTCCGGCGCATTGGAAAACTTGCCGTAGCGATTCTCAAACCATCGAGAAGCACAGACGTGCACCAACAAAATAAACGAACAGTATGTCGCCAGATTGACTAAATTGTAGCGGGAAAGGACCAAAGCGTTCACAGCCGACAATGCTGCTGGTGAGTTTGGCAATGTGGCCGGCTCCTCGATCAACCACCCAGGAAGTAACGCCTGCCCTGACGATGATCTGTGCGCCACTAAAAGCAGCGCCGAGGAAATAAGCGGCGTGAGAAGCAAACCAGTCATAATGCCATCGTCGCTCGAATCTCTGTTGGAAGTTTATAAGAGTTCAAACGCCCGAAAGTAATATTTACCTATAGTTTTTTGGGACGGACATCCATACATAACTGACTTTGAAGTGTCTATGCACCTGAGATACATGGCGCTTTGTGTCTCGTGCCTCGAACACACGAGGTGATGTGGGACGTGTTTGGTTGTTACAAGGTGATGGTGGTGTTGCAGGAACAGGCTCGGTTGTTTTAACGAAAATGGCAGAATTATTGCCTAGTAGTGTACTATGAGTCCATAAAAGATATGCGAATGCCACAGCGCCGAGAAAACAAAGCTCTATCCGCGGACATTGATCGAACAAATATCTCAGAGAAGCGACTTTACGACGTTACCTGACGAGATCCATTCATTGATGTCGACGAAGGGAAGATTTGAATAGTCATGCGGCGGGAAATTTGAGAACCTGGAGATTGTAAAGAACAACGAAGAAAGAAGAATGATCGCTTCCCCGAATCTTTGGACGTGCAACACGAGCCCCCATGAGAAACCTGTGCACGGAATGGGAATGCGCAGCTGAATATCGGCAGGCAACACAGTAACTGGTTCAAGCAAGAGCGGTTTCGGTCTAGTCAAGCGCGATCGAATAGGTGACAGGAGTCTATGAGTGTTTGGAGCAATCTTGGATGACAACGAAGGGCGCACAACGGCTGGTGAACGTGACCGAGTGAATGTGGAACGACCATGTGGGATGGCAGTACTCGCGGAGTCGCCAGACGAGTTACGATGTGAACTTGGCTGCCTGATCGGCAACGGCTTTTTCTCGACGGCGTTCTTTGTCTGTGAGAAAGTACGCCCACGGAAGGCAGCTGGGAACTCGTCTTCTGTTTCTTCATCGGAACTAGTTCTTGATGCAGAACTGATAAAACAAAGTTAAATGCGGGTCAAAAGGAGAAGACGAGGCGTGCCTGGAGGAGCCGGCCTGGTAGCTTGTGCTCCAGTCGAGGAAAGGACCTGAAGAGGTGTCGCCAGGGTCCACAGCGGCGGAGTTCGGCCTGCGGCGGGCACGAACAAGCCTCCTGGGATCGCCGCGTCCCTGCGAGGACGAAGGAGGGGAGGGCGAGGAGCGTGAACGAGGCAGCTTGGCGGTCGGGCGACAGGAAATTCGCGCCCACCCAAGTTTCGAGACCCGCTTGCTTTGTTTGGCGCGTACGTAATGGCCCTCCACCCAATAATGCGCGCCCTCCCCTTCTCAACTACCTTCCCTCTTCTCCGTCTCTCTGCACCCCCGTCTCCCCAATGGACGACGGCAAGCCTCTTGTATACCTTGAGGACGTCGAGTCATCTTCTAAAAACGCGTCAAAGGGTCCAAGTGCTGATGTGGCAGTTACAGCCACCAACGCGTCCAACCGAACCTTCTTCTCTGCCACCGCAGGTGTCAAGCGCCAGATAACGCTGACTGACATGCTGTCTAGCTCACAGGAGAAGAAAACAGGGGGGTCCGCGCCCCCAGCCAAGAAACTGAAGCTGGCCGTTCAGGGCACGGCATCTTTGACAAAACTCAACGCTATCCCGTTTTCTCTGTCTGCTTATCAAGAATCCATGTCTGAAGAGGAAAAGAAGTTTCTTGCCCTTGAATGCGACACGATGGGAAAGAGCTGGTACGAATGCCGGAAGCACTGCGCACCCAGCTAATCCTATTGCAGGTTGAAAGTCTTAAAGGATGAAATCCGGAAACCGTATTTTCTTAACCTAAAGCAGTTTCTTTGGAACGAGGGCATCAATTGGCCCGAAGTCCCCAAGAATCTTAAGGTTTTCCCCGCTCGTGAGTCGTTATGTCACTTGTCAGCTCTTGAGGGAAATGGATGTCTGTTTATAGCGCATAACATCTACGCATGGTCAAACACACCGTTAGGCAAGGTTAAGGTAGTGATCATAGGACAGGGTCAGTCCTTAACGCACCTTCTGCCCTCGCACGCTTATACTTCGCAGATCCCTACCACGGAGTCAAGCAAGCACATGGTAATGCTGAAACAAATCCATTGTCCTCGGATCGCTGATCATTGCTAGGACTGTGCTTTTCTGTACTCCCTGGCGTTGCTGTTCCGCCGTCCCTGAAGAATGTGAGTAACGTTTTATGTAGGTGGCACCATTGAATCATGCTCCTATAGATCTATGCCGAACTCAAGGCAGAATACCCTGACTTTACTCCCCCTAAACACGGGTACGCCACACTCCTTTCGTGCATGCTTACGTCGCTAACTTGCCTTCTGCAGCACACTTACAGCATGGGCTGATAACGGCGTTTTATTGCTGAACACTTGCTTAACGGTCCGTGCTCACAAAGCAGGATCTCATTCAAACAAGGGTTGGGAGCAATTTACGGATAAAGTTATCGACGTTGTGGACAGATATGGTGGCGCCAACCTATCGTCAGGTTCACCCGAGGGTACTGGAATTGGTCGAGGTATTGTCTTCCTGGCTTGGGGCGCTTGGGCTGCGAAACGAGTGGCCAAACTGAACCCTGTACGCCCTCATATCTGGGCTAACTACTTTTACGGCTAATCATCCCTTTTTTTTTCTCAGGACAAACACCTGATCCTTAAATCTCCTGTGGGTAGTACTACCTTCACAGCAAGGGTACAGCTGACCTCACCAATAGCATCCGTCCCCACTTGCCAATACCCGCGGTCCTGGCTTCATAGGTAATGGCCACTTTAAAACCGCTAATGATTGGCTAGAAAATAAATATGGTGCCGAGGGTGGAGTTGACTGGTGCAACTTCAACCGAGAAGAGACCTAGACCGTAGGAAAAAAAAATGGACCCTGTCTGTCTGGTGACCACCTTGTTTACACTCGTTTTTCCCCATTTATTTCTTGTACAATTTATTGCTTGATACCCTTAAATACCGGTATTTGATTGGATACCATCACCGGCGTTTCCCAGTAGTCTCTCCGTGTCCATAGGAATGTTTCGGCCGCAAAACTTTAATTTGTTGCAAGTTCTCTAGGAGTTTAAGTTTATGCGTCTAGATCAAACCCTGATCGGTTCTTATCCGGGGGTGTCAAGTATCTCTCAACACGTGCGTACAACATCGAAATTGGAGGCTGGATCTTTTGTGAAAAATGCAGCGGCTGGGGCGGTGGCTGATGCCCCATTCAGAAAGATCCGCGCAGTCACCAGACATCCCCATACAGATAGCTTATATAGATAGTAAATTATTATGTACACTTCTAGGTATATGATGACAGGGAACCATCATTGGAACGAAAATTAACGATACAGTTTAACGCGCAAATGCCTCGGCTAGTCCAGTAAAAATCGGTGTGCGTAAGACCAAATGCCATTAGTTAGTAAACTTAATGTGAGTAAAAAGGTGTGGCCATCAAGATATTGAACTGATATTCCCGTCAGGCCCAAACATGACCCTGGTAGGCTGCTGAGGGTGCGTCTGCGGTTGTGAATCTGGGTGTAGAGGCGGACGACCATTACCGTCCTGCATTCGGGGATATACAATACCTCGCGCATTCTGCTGATGCTGGGAAGATTGGGATAGGTGTGGGTACCCGTGACTGATAGTATACCCTTGTGGTTCTGTTAAGGATCGCCGAGGTGGATATGGCATTGGGGATTCGCGATTGTCGGAATGTTGAACAGGTATACCGGGAGGCGGCGTATGAGGATGTATCTCAGGATCGGTCGTTTGAAACGTCGGGTGGGTGTACGTCGAAAATGGTCGGGATGATTCACCGCGCACGAGATTCGGATAGCTATGGCCGCTGTAGATGGAATTCGACAATCTATCCGATGAAGGGGGGTACTGTGTTGTCGTGGCGAGGTACAGGCTTGCAGTAGAGTTGCGAGAGTTTGAAGGAAGCGAACTGCTACTATAAGATGGATAATGATGCAGCGGTTTCATTGGCGATGGGGCACTCATAGCCATCTGGTAAGATGATGTCGATGGCCCAGAAACATCCGAATGCTGGTCGTTGAGGAGTATACCGTCATCCCACGAGCCACCTTCAATGAATGGCGTAGGGCGCACAGGCATAGGGACGGTAAGAGTGCAAGGTGATAAAGAACTTGTTCGCGAAGAGGGGGAGTCATCATTAGATGAGCCTTTATTTGAATGCATCCCAAGCCCAGATGACATGGTTATATCCTCCAATTGTTTTGGTTTATCTTTTCCCGTCGGCCCTTTTCCTAGTGGGAGCCTATTGGAGGGGGGGAGGCTCAATGCTTGTCGGAGAACATCATTCTCCTCCTCGAGCTCCGAGACCCTTTGTTCCAGCGCCTGTTTTCCCGGGGGAAAAAATCACTCATTGTACATGTTTGAGATTTATCTCAGATATCCGACATACCTGCAGATGCGCGGCGCGTCTGGCGCGGAACGCTCGTTGTACATCCCGAGCGCGATTCGGAGGTAGACTGTCATTTCTTTTGCGACCTCTTTTAGAGGACATGTGAGAGAGGGCAGAATTAAGGACAGAGAAAATCGGAATGGGGGACTCATATAAAGGAATACGTCGGTGGCAACCATTTTAAGAAATGTGATCGAACATACAATGGGGGTCTGACCAAAGATACTGCGACCCTGGAAAAACAGGCGAAGTTAGTCGGTTACCATTATTTTTTGTACCGCAGATCTGACATTGGCCATATCTCGGGCTGAAAGTAGTAAGCAAATAGCACCACAGCCTGGCATGCCTCTTTACCTTCTTCACTTAGAACATGTGGTGAAGGTCCCTTGACGCGCTAAGAATGCCCCCACTTGTAACCGAGTGATTGGCAAGGGTCACCTATAAGTTGGCTGGAGTCAGTTTGCACCGTGCATCATTGCCCGACGCGGTTCGCATTTCTATCATTGGCTCGGGTTGAGCCACCACGTTACAATCGGACCAAATCATTCTTGTCTTACAATCACCGATATGGTTAATCCGCGCTTACGAAATTACTCTATTGGAACTATTACACTACTATATACCTCCTAAGACTCAAGGGAGCTGCTGGGCTTTAGCGGCGTCTTTGCGAGCCGCTGCCTTTTCTCTGTCACGTTTGGCGAACAATTTATGCCGTGACGCAGCCTCACGCGCTAGTTTTTTGTTTGCCGATTTATTCTGTTCAACGTAGGACATATGTTGACCTCCGCTAAGAGCTGATAGTGAGTTGGTCATTCGCTGTGCCGTGGGGAACTTGACGGGTCCAAAGTCTTTCGAAGTCACTGTACCAGCTAAATCGCCCTCCCCTGCCCGAATGTCTGAGCCAAGGTCTGCCTCGCTCTCGTTCGCCAGCAGGACGGATTGCAGCAGTTCAATTTGTTCATCCCGATTCTTGTACACAAGATCTGGCAGATCCGCGAGGCCGTCTAGGTGTGTGATCACCTTGAATGCGTAACCTTGGTCAATTAAAAACTGCTGGCGCTTCGTGCTGTAGTACATCTCCTGTGTATCCTTCGAAACCAAAGAATAGAAGAATGCATTGAATCCTTCATCATTTCTCCTCTTGGCACGTAATATACGGCCTTCACAATCACAGTCAGCTTGTTGGCATTCTAAATGCTACATTATACGAACCCAAACGTTGTGCCTCTTGGCGACGTGAACCAAAATGAGATGAAATCTGGATTAGGCAGGTTGCCTCAGGCAAATCAATTGATGTGTCTCCGACCTAATCAAATTAGAACATTATGGAACATCTATGGCGTCACAACCTCACCTTGGACAAAAATATCGTGTTCACTTGTGGGCTGTGTTGGAACCAAGAGAGAATGCGCATTCTTTCAACTTGTCCAGTTCCTCCATGGATATATAGTTTGCCTAGGCGTTTCGCATAGGCCTGAACCGTTGTTAAATGGAAACAGAGTGAAATGTTTATGAACCAACCTCCAATGCGAAAACATTGTCAGAGAAGACGATGACCTTGTCCCCTCGTTCTTCATGGTATTTAATAAGGAATTGGCATGCTTGAAATTTATTTGGGTTCATGCAATATAACAACATTCGTTTCCGTGATTGTTCTCGTAGGTATTCTCGGTAGAATTCAGACGTCATTGGACACCAAACTTCTGCGCACTAGATGCCATAAGCGACGGTAAATAGAAGAATAGTGAAACTTATAGAATACCTGAACATTTGCAATGTGACCCTTCGCGGCAAGGTCCCTGAAACGATGGACGCTTGTCATGTGCATTCTAAGACGCGTACATCATTACTTACATCCAGTTTGCTTCGTAGAGCTTCGGCCCAATCATATAGTTCAAATCTGCGATTTTGTCGTCTTCACGCACAAGAGTAGCTATCATGCAATTAGAAATGGAAGGGAAGAACATTCGTAGGAAGCGGCACCTGTTAAACCAAGTTTTGAATGAGCTTTTATAGTCGTGACAACCCGACGAAACATCGCCGCAGGCACAACATGCACTTCGTCAAGTAGAATGAATCCCCACTCTCGTGAGGTTAAAAACTCCATCATCTTTTTCGATTCATGAGACCGGTTGTGCGTATTTGCTACCATTGAGTATGTCGAAATCACTATTCCGCTCTCGCCCGCAAACTAAGTCAATATAAGCAAAATAGAGCAGGCGTTTTCAGCAATCTGACCTTTTCTTTTTGATCAGCGGTGAAAATGGCAATCTGACGATCGGTGACATTTGACCACTGCATGAATTGTTGTTTCCATTGCATGACAGAGACACTGCGGGAGTCAATGGTCAACAGCTGTGAAAGAATTTGACCAAAGTCAACCTACGAAGAGGTGCAAAGGACAAGACAAGACTTCTTGATAGTACAGGCCGCAGTAATCCCGACCAACGTTTTGCCGGCTCCACAGGGTAGCACAATAATACCAGATCTAGCACGACTGTCTGAACGTCAGAACCGAATCATAAATTCAATGAACCCGCAGCCATACCCATTCCCAAACATCTTACTTAGGCTAGTTTCTTGATAGGGACGAATAACAGTCGCTGGCTTTAAGTCGATATCCAAGTTCGCGTTGATAGTGTCATTGCGAAAGTCGTACTCTTCAAGCATTGGATATTCCAGCTCATTGCAACGTTTCTTGACATCCTGTTCATTAGGTTTAATTGCGGTAATAAAATCACAGAGCATCTTCTTACGTCTATTTTTGCGTCATCGATCTCAAACGCATGTACATTCTCATCGTCTTCATCTATTTCATCTAAAATTGCACTTACTTCTACGATGAAGTCAAAGAGAGCTGGCATACTAACCTGCTTCAACTCCCACTACAGAAGTGAACAGATCTGCGTCCGATGTTGTCGCTGGACCTGCCCTTCCACTAGATGTGTCATCCTTTTTCTTTTCATTATCTTTTGTACCAGGAATGACCAGATTCCCTTTCACAGGTGCCTTCGACGTTGTAAATGTCGCGCCTCGGATACTATTATCAGTTTGCGTCGAAATAATTCGCGCTTCGCGTATTACTCTGTCCTTGAGTAATACTTGTAACGTTTCAGGGTGACTCGACTCGACATAGTATTTATTGTGTTTTAGAACAAGCTTCACTTTTCCATAGCTCAGTGTCCGGTCACGGATGAAGGATACTATACTGTCCGGCACCGGAACCTAATACATGTAGAAATATTTTTCCAACGACCAAGTCACTGTGCTCACCTTTGATAAGCGATTAAGGACCTTACCGAAACAATCAGTCGGGGGCTATATGGTAACATGAAAGAAACCAACTTCAATAATGTCATCAGTTTGCAGGCCAACGGAGACGGCAGCATATAATGAGTACGAAGTGAGTTTGTACTCGTGGATGAAAGCTGGTCTACGGAAGGATACATATGTATGACTAAGGTTCTACTGCATTTTGGAACGCACCTGCTAACAGGTTCACTAATGGCCGTAAGGAAGTCCTGAGCCTGTTCCGCAATAGGGGAAAAGGCTTCCAGGATGATGTGGCCATCTTCGGGACTTATCCAGAGTGGACGAGAAGTATGATCAGGCTTGAGGTGCAACCATGAGAAATCTTGGTCCATAAAAATGTGGGATACAAGGCTATCCTGCTGCCTGCGATGCGCCTCCAGTGGCGTCAACTGCCCTGGGTCTTTCTCCTTTGCGCGTCGTGCCTGAGCTAATTTACGAGTCAAAGCACTGAAGTTGATCGTAGCTCCGCGAGGTACTACTGCCGTATCCGGAGGAGAAGGAGGGATGACATCGTCTTCATTGTCAATGTCGATGTATTCGTTAGGATCATCTGCCGCTCTAAATCGTTTAGCAGGGATAGTAAGACCTAAGCACCTTCAGTTAGATACAAACTTGCACATTTTGTTAAACTTCAGACCTTCTGCTGGTCGCTTCCCTATCATTTCCTGGCGAAGCACTCGTCCGGCGAAGCTTGTGTGCTGTGCTGTTAACCGTTCTGAATAAAGAGACGGTAGGTCTGTGGCGACAATTAGTCATCGAAATTCTGGCGGAGTTTAAAATTAGAGGCGAAGGGGGAAGGAAGGAATCCGAGCTTTGTCACTGTTCCATCACAACTACTTTTCCTCAGAACCGAGATTGCTCAATTCTGAAGCAAGACTATGTGGAAGCCCGCAACTCGTCAGATTACGGGCACAAATGATGGTGAGTATACGTCTGTATATGCGTTCCTTTTGGTTACTGACCCCTTCATTAGTTCCGCTTGGCCAGCGCCGTCGTTTTGGACCTGCACCGACGGAAGAGACGGCCCCTCCTCAGCTAGCCCAACCTTCTCCATCTGCATATCCGCGTCCTTCCGCGCTGAATGAGCATGAGAGCCCCGGGAAAAGAGGTAGAGAAGAATCGCCCTCGAATGGTGATCCTAAAGGTAAGCGTTTGTCCCAAGGTTAATTTATGCGTCTTCCCGCGCTCTACCAGTCGTCGTCGAAACTTTTTTAGTTTGACTGTAGCCATCCAGCGATCTTGGAATGCAATTAGCATCTGACTCGCGTATTACTAACCTCATGATTAATACTAACCTTGAC
>QFEO01011276.1:0-11900 GCA_003316615.1 Amanita pseudoporphyria | reverse complement strand
TTCTTCACCCTTAAATATGGGTCTAAGACTAGCCAGTTCTGCAAGAACGCAGCCGATAGCCCAACAGTCGATCGCTTTGTTGTAGTGTTTTGAGCCCATAAGAAGCTCCGGCGCGCGGTACCAGATGGTAACGACTACTTTGTCACCTGCATGGAGAGATTGGAGAGGTTCGTAGACGAGACGAGCAAGACCTAGGTCTCCAATCTTGACAATCCCGTTTGAGGTGATGAGGATATTGGCGGGTTTCAGGTCCCGGTGAAGAATATGACATGAGTGAAGGTATAGTAGCCCGTTAAGAAGTTGGTATATCAGAGATTTGAGTGTAAGTATTGGTATTGGACGAAGCGATTGCGAATGGTGGTGGATGAGTTGCTGGGATGAATGAGTGAACTGAGAGGAACAGGCGTCTTCTTGATGTACATACCAAGAAGTCATGGTCAGCGTATTCAAACACCATATGTATAGATTTGTCTTCCAAAATAACTTCCTTAAGTGCGACTATGTTTTCATGGTTGATTTCGCGGTTCAGCTGGCAACGGGAAGAAATAAGTGAGAATCATAAGAAAGGCGTGGACCCACCGCCATTTCTCTAATTGCACTTTGACTGATCCCGGTGTAAGTCGGCACATCGCCCTCTTTATCTGGTTTAAATTTCTTGATAGCATACAACTTAGTGGGGTCGTCCACACTATGGGCTTTGTACACTCGCCCATATGTACCCGAGGATATGAAGCCCATGATGGTATAGTTTGAGTTGACAGACCGTCGCGAGGCCTCTCGTTTGGCACGATACACGGCCATAACATCGTAGGTCCAGTCGTCCATCGTTGCTTTGCGTATCAGGTCATCCCCACCGACGACGCTACCGACGACGAGCGGCTATAGTGTCGGCGTCACGTAATGACGTGACACATTGTGACATTACCACATTGGGCCGCCGTTCCTGTTCTCCGTCCTCCTGTTTGAACAATGCTGGCAAACAAGAATCCAAGCCAGGAAATATTCACATTTACTGTGGGCAAGCTCGGTGAGTGGCGTTATACCATAGCGGACTTGCTGGAAGGCTAATGAGTGGCGCGGACCAGATGCTGGGATGGCTGTGAGTACAAGCGCGGAGTGCTCTTCGATTCGTTAGTGAAGGGAGATTAGATTCTGATAGGGGAACGCGCACACTTGATTGAATTCCCATCAATACTGTTGCCTCCGGGAGCGACGACTGGGTCTATTGTGAATATTGCCGTGCACCAAAACCACGCGGAAGAAAAGAAACGGGATGCCGAGTTTTGGGCGTTGCAAGATGACATTCTGAAGGAGTTTGGTCAGACAAAGCCGGAGCCTCCAAAGTTGATCGTACGTGCTGCACTCCGAGATTTGTTCGCTACTGAGACTATTGTACCAGCTGCGGCACGTCACCCAAACATCGATTGCTCTTGAGTGGCCTCAACTCAAACTCGCCACCGCCAAGCTACGGTCGTTGGACATTTATAAGAATGGACAGCGACTGGCTTCTATACCCTCACCTACGACGACCACCTCTTCGAAACTTTCCGGGTTGGAGTTTAATACGGAATATACATTCCAACTAATATTGCGAACCTCGGCAGGCACATACCCCTCCAACTTGGTTCGAGTCAAAACACACACTATGACAGATACATCAGGCATATCAGTATGCTTTGGCAACGTCCAGGATCCTGTGCTTTTGGAAAATGCTAAGATGGCATTACAAGAAATGAAAGCAAAATGGAGCAATAAGATTCAAATTGATACGACGCATTTCGTCTGTACGACACCCGCTACTATACCGCAGGCTGCCCAGGCTACTGGAAATGTAGCCACTACACCAGGGATTGAATATCAACAGGCATTGCAGCTCAGCATTCCGGTTGTGCAGCCGCACTGGGTTCTGGCATGTCACAGCGAGAAAAAGTAAGTTGTGTGCTTGATTGACAACGCGTTACCACGACGCGCTAACGTGTCTACAGGATGGTCCCTATAGCTTCATATTACCTCGGTGCCAGCCCATCAACACCAATGAGTTCTCAACCGTTTGCAAGACCGCAATCCATGTCTCAAGCCTCATTACCGCGCTCTCCGAACAGCGCAACGTCAGTTTCTGCAAGGACAACTGGCAACCGCGCCTCCATGCCAGCTCCATCCAGACCACACGCACAAAGTCCTCCGTCTTCCTCTGCCAACCAACCAGCCGGCAGCCCAGAAACAAGAGCAAGGATGTCTCGTTTCGAAACCACAGTAGAAGAAGACGAGGATGTTCTAACCGAACGCCACCCGGATGTCAAAAGGATGAGTAGGAGTGGCGAGATGAACAAAGATTTCAAGTTCCCCTCAACGCGTAGTCCGACGTCTCAGCCGGAGCCCACAAAAGGGGAACAAGGTAAAAAAACGGCGTCCCCTGAGCTGGACGAGACCAACGCCATCATTACGCCCGCCAGCATCGAGGTACCTCCTCCGCCTCCGATTGAGAAAGAGCGGCCGCGGCCGAGCGTGGATGAGGGCGAGGATGAGGTGGGGGACACGGTCGATATTCCATTAAACTAGTTATAATTATGGCAATTCGTTCCCACGCCTAGCTAGTAGTTGCCTCTCAATGTACCGCGCGCATGTCTTGCTCTGCCTTGAACCACAACGACGCCGGACTTTCGAGCACGGAAGGTATGAATGTTTCCGGGTCTGAGATGATGGAAAAGATAGGGAACGGTCATATTGAACCGGAGGTGGAGCAGCCGGTCGGAGACGAGGCGGAGGGTGACTCCCCAAGGAGCACGGGTAAGAAGGCTGAGGAGGTGGGCGACGATTCGGGCAGTTCGAGAGACGTGGATGATGGCGAGGACGATGAAGAGGAAGAGGAGGGTGAGGAAGAGGAGGAAGAGCCATCGCTCAAGTACGAGCGAATCGTTGGTGCTCTCCCGGACTTGTTGAAGAAGGATTCGGCTTCAGCGCTGGCTATCGTGAACAGGATTATGGTACGAAATATCTCAGTGGCTACTTGGTGATATCTTTGATAACGGTTCTCAGGCCTTGGGCACGCATGGCGGCATCGTGCACGTCCTCGATCTCACCGGCAAGAGGCTCAAATCGTACAAGCCTCACGTGGCATCCATCGTGGATATATCTATGGACGCAACGGGCGATTTTGTCGCCACCGCATCTATCGACGGTATGCCCTTGCCCTGTTCCAACCGTCTACTTTTTTGGGGCTAACCAACTTATCCTCGTTCTTCGTTCGCTCTTCTTAGGACAGGTTGTGATTCACTCTCTATCCACCCCAGAATCGTATGTGTTCGATATGAAGCGACCAATGCGAACCGTCGCGATGGAGCCCAACTTTGGGAAGCGGAGCACGCGAGCATTTGTATGCGGCGGTTTGAGTGGAAAGTTGGTTCTTAGGGAGCGAGGATGGATCGGGCATAAAGAGACTCTGCTACATACTGGAGATGGGCCGATATGGCAAGTCAGGTGGAGAGGAAAGTTTATTGCCTGGGCTGACGACTATGTGAGTTCCCGTCTTCTTGCCGTTTCACCTGACAGCTGATGTGGTACAGGGCGTCAAAGTATACGACACATATTCCCAAACCCGATTCGCGACTATTGACCGATTACCGGACAGTCCCCGTGCAGACTTGTTCAAGTGCACTCTACACTGGCAAGACGACACGACTCTTCTCGTGGGATGGGCGGATACAATCAAAGTCGTGCGTGTCCGTGCCCGCCAACGATCGTCCTCTTCTGTCAATCCGGCTGCAGCTAAAGCGCCCCCATACACCGTTGAGATTACCGCGCTTTTCAAATTGGACGCTATGATCGCCGGACTTGTAACTCACCCTCTTCTAAACCATGACAATAATAACGATAATCACGACCAAAATCATGACCAGAGTCATACTCATAGTCGTTCCCCGACCTCTTCCTCGGATCTTGCACGCCAGCCGAGCCCCGCACGTACAACTACTAGCAGCATACCCAGTGGCCCCAAAACCAAAGCATCCAAAGAATTAACAAGCACAGGCATGGCACATTCCAGATATGCATCTACCTCATCCATTTATTCCTATCTCTCATCGCCAGCAAAAGCCATAGCATACGACACATCTTCCATTTCTTCTTCTCGTACCGCACCAACATCATCGCATCCACGTCCACGCTCGAACACGCAGGCGATAACCGCATTCTTAATCATAGCATACACCCCTCCTGAAATGTTTGACGATGAAATGACGGACGATCGAACGAAGCAGGCACGTAAAGCTGCTGAGATGCCCGAGCTTCGGATTGTTTCAAGGGCGGGTGAGGAACTTGTAGCTGACGCATTGAGCGTGGGTAATTTCCATGCATGGGGGTGTAACGATTACACTTTGGTGGAAGTTGATACTGATCCGAATTCTGGCCAAGGGGATGCTGGTGGCGGGGGACGAGGAAGATGTCATGTTGTTCTGAGTCCGAAAGATTTGGTGTTGGTTATGCCGAGGGATAAGAGAGACCACATTGCGTGGTTAGTGGAGAAGAAGAGGTATGAGGAGGCGCTGGAGGAGGCGGAGGCGTTGGAGGCCCAGACGGCAGAAGTAGCTGTAAATGCGTTGAAGGGTGCAGATCCAGGCGCTACTGCCATCCTACCACAGCTGACGAATGGCACACGTGTTGCTGCGGATGAGAAACAGGAAAACGAGGTAAAGGGACCCGCAAATGATGTTGCTGAGGTTAGAGATCCTTTGAGCTCGTCTGAGATCGGGCAGAAGTATATCAAGTATTTGGTTGGTCAAGGTGCCCATTGTCTGTCATAATCAGGGGTTTCATTGCTGACGAAAGAGAGGGAATTCTCCAGGTGATTACGAAAAAGCCGCACGGCTGTGTCCTAAAGTATGTGGGCAAGATGTGAAGAGATGGGAGAGCTTGATCTTTATGATATTGGCACACTTTTTGGCGAACAATCATCAGGTACGGTAAATGTCTTCATTTTCAGCTCACAACTCGGAGAAATTAATGACTTTTCCGTCCCACAGGCTCTGTTGCAAACGATAAAGGAATGGCCAAAGGATTTATATGACATTACCGCAGTTATCGTCGCAGTCCGGTCAGAGCTCGAGAAGCTGTCGTCATTTTCAATTACACTTTCTTCCCCTCCCACAAAGACAAGGTCGACAACAGTGCTCATGGAGTGCCTCGCTGAACTGTACAGTATCAACAGACAGCCAGGAAAAGCCCTTCCTTACTATCTCCGACTACGACGGCCAAATGTATTTGACTTGATAAGAGAGAACAATCTGTTCACGGACGTCTCGGATCAAGTGTTGCTACTGGTTGAGTTTGATAACGAACTGATGACGAAGAAGCAGGAAGAAGGGCAAGTTGTCGACCCATCGAAGAGTGAGGCGATCGCGCTTTTGGTTAATAATATACATTCTATTCCGGTGAGTATTTCAAAGAAATGGCTTACATATAGGAATCAAATAGTCTGTTTAGATAACGAAGGTTGTGCAACAGCTGTTGCAGAAGCCCTATTATCTCTTTTTGTATTTGGACGCCCTGGTTATTCAAGACCCGCATCTAGTTTCGGACTTCGCCGATCTTCAGGTTTGTGGCTTCCTTTCCTGGTACTTAAGTTCATATTTGTTGATAGTTTATTAACTTTAGGTTAAGCTATATGCTGAATATGCTATGCCACGTCTGATCAATTTTCTTCGCGCGAGCAATTACTATAGTTTGGAACAGGCTTTCGAAGTATGCAAGGAAAGGGATCTGGTGCCAGAGATGGTTTTTCTGTTGGGAAAAATGGGGAACAACAAGCAGGCTCTAACGTTGATTATCGAGCGGCTTGGCGATGTATATCGGGTACGCTCCTCCTAATCATCACCGCACAACGAACATTGAATTGTGTAGGCCATCGACTTTGCGAAGGAGCAGAACGATGACGATCTCTGGGAAGACCTCCTCAGATACTCAGAGACTAGGCCAAGTTGGTCATTGTAATTATTCCCGACGATCGTCTTGTTAATATTCTCCTTTCGCAGCATTCATCCGCGGCTTATTGGAGAACGTCGGCGTCGAGATAAGTCCGATCAGGCTCATCCGACGGATCAAGAACGGGCTCGAAATCCCTGGTCTAAAGGATGCGCTTATCAAGATTCTCCAAGATTTTCATCTGCAGATCTCGCTATTGGAAGGGTGCCAGACAATACTCAATGGAGATTGCACCGAGCTTCTACACAAATTGCGGAAGGGTCAAACGGGAGGGTTTTTCCTTACAGGTCAGTACTGATTGTTTAGACCCCCTATCTCCACTCACGTATGTCACATGGCCGGTTATACAGCGGAAACATTGTGTTCGATCTGTTCGCGGCCCGTTCAGGAGACTCCGCACTCACTCATGATTTTGTATCTCTGTCGCCACATTGTTCATGCCAGTTGCCTGAGCGGAAGCGATCAGCTTCCACCTCCCCCCGATCCGACGTTGCGTAGTGCAGGACTGCTGGGGTCGGGACAGGAAATCAACGGGAGGATCGCATAGTATGTGTCTGATCAGCCCCATGTTTGGCTCACTCATTCCCTCTCTCTTCAGCGAGTCTATCATTCGTGCAAGGCTTGGCCGAGGATGTCCGGTATGTCATGAAAGTGGCGATGGGGCACGGACATGAAATATATTCTATCTACTGCATTTTTTTGCTTAGTTTATGTACGTTTGCTCATATTACGGATCATGTTACCCTTTTGACAATAGATACCCTAATGAACGCCAATGTGGAGCTCTATCTTCTTACGCCTACATCCCTATCGATAGAAGACATTGCGGAGTAAAGCAAGTTAGGAGAATAGCCGATGTTACACCGCTCCTATCTGAGGTATTGTACAAACTGTGCTATTCAGCACTGAGGGCATTGAGGGCATGATACCATCTTCAACGCGCATATACACTGCCATTTATGGTTTACCTACGCGCTCGAGGTAGGACTTCTCTTCTCCGGTTAGATGGCGTTCCAGGCCCCAGCATGTAGGCTCCTCGATCCACCCCTAAACTTCTCCACAGCTTAGAAATTACCCTGCGCGTGATCGTGTCGAATAGGGCAATGTCGATGAATAGGGTTGTTTTCTCACCGCACTTAAATCGCAGCTGCTTGTTCACTCAGGACTAGTTCCCCTCTCTTCGTACTTCAATGTTTGCCCGCACACAATTGTTGATCGCCTTTCTTGTTTCGATCGCTGCCTTTGAAACGGTACTGGCTGCAACGCCATGCCCGCCAGGCTATCAGTTGATCCTGCAGAGTCATCAGGTGTGTTGAAGACGCTTTGCTGTTGACCCTTTCAATGACAAGTAGCTGCTCTAGTGCGTTTGCAAAATGGGACCTAATACAGTGAGTTTAGTTCGCTACCTTCTTCCAAGCAGTTGATGGATCGGTTATACCCCAGCAAACGCCCAACCCAGCATGTACATACACTATGGGCTCAGACCAATGCATCGTAAGTAGTCGTGTCACGGTTTTAATCTTGTTGTTCATGTTTCGTAGGCAACGTGTCCGTCTGGGGACTCAACGAGAAGACGTCGACAGGCACCGAAAATTCTGGTCAACGAAGATGGTTCGGTAAGCGGTTGCAAATAATGCTCCGCTCGTTTTCCTGATTTAGACGATCTAGATTGCAAACTGTCCTAAGGGATGGGTATCGTGCCCTATAACGAGTGTACATGGTTCGCGTCACGAGTGTGTCAACATTAAGAGCGACCTGGACAACTGCGGAGGATGTTCGGCAACGGGAGAGGGTATTGTTTGTGGTAGGGAGCGTGGAGTACGCACAGCTTCCTGCGACGGTGGTAAATGCTACATTCGTATGTATAATTTACTCCGATCCTTTACACTCACCCCATTCATCTTCTTCCAGATTCTTGCCGCGCCGGATATCATCTAGACATGCATACACAGAAATGTGTATATAGACATTAAGAATGTCGATAGATTAGCGGGACGCTTACCAGAAAATCACTCATTTAGTTTGGTATCCATAGTGGTATTGATATCATATTAGATCTATCCTTTATCCTTTTCATCCTAGAATATTATATCCCTCTTTTCTTCTCTTGGAAGTATTACTAGTATACGTGTAACGCACCATTAATAGATGAAACTAGTTTCATCTGTAAGCTTGTAAAGATGCTCCAACGCTTAGCATAGGTTAGTTCTGAATAAGCATGTTACCTCAACATCTAGTGGCAATTCCACGTCTGCCCAACTGTTGTGCTGTCAACACGTCGACGTCTCATAACTCGTTTCTTCCGTGTCTCATGTCGCTTAGTGTCTCAACTCTCATGAGATATTCAACGTGGTTCAGAGATGCACAGTTATACGACCTAGCAACAGACCAGGGATGTATCTGCAAAATTGGATAAATGTCATGGTCGATTCCACAATCGAAACCTGTTATATCGAATCAACGTGCGTAAGGGTCGATTGTAAGCGTGGATGCCCCAACAAAATTTCCGTCCTACGGTACGGCCGTCGACCCCCTTCCGTCCTACGAGCCTCAGAATCTTCGCCTTTGGTATTAGCCAAAACGCGGTATACTATGCGAACAACTTTTAGGTACGAATTAATAAACCCTGTGTACTCTTGTTGCAGAAGATATTTTTGAGGGCCTCAGAATCGTACAATTATGGCGATGTCATCGGAGAAACGGCGCCGCTGATAAGCCAGGAAAAGCAAAGACGGCATGTCTCTACTTCATTGGCCATAATACCTCCGCGTTTCAAAGTCCACTTTGTCCGTCCTTGCGATCTATTCATGAACATCTTACGGCTTCAAATCGTCGTTTGGTCAATAATGACCGATGGTGTGAAACGGAGATTGGGGGTTCCTGAGTGTGATAAATAGTGCACCTCGGTCATCATTCCCTTGCAAGCCCTTCTAAATCTTGGGCATAATGAGCGTTTGTTCGCGGTCCATGCAAAAATTGCTCGCCCTTCTCTTTGCAATCTCGTTCATTCGGACAGTGTTGGCTGTCACGCCTTGTCGGGATCATTTCCGATTGGTTTTTGATGATGGAAAGGTAAGTCCCATTTCCTTATACTAAATGCCACGATCAACATTCTTCAGTGTGTCTGCGAGCGCGAAAAAGGTTATGGAGTCGAACGAGAGAAGCCCAACCGCGCCTGTGTCATCACCGCTAGTTACGGGGAATGCACGGTACGTAGGAAGATGCATGTCATGCAATTGTCATTCAGACTCCTTCAGGCAACATGTCCCACCGGGAACATGGATGAAAATCGTCGTCGTCGGAGACAAGAATCCCAAATACTGTTCAACAGAGACGGTTCTGTGAGTGTTTACTAAACAGGTGTAGCACATTCCGGAATTCTTACAAATTTATAGATCTCCAATTGCCCCAATGGACAGGTATCGTGTCCCATAACGAGCTCGCCGGGTTCACACCACGAGTGTGTAAACACCCAATCGGATATCGATAACTGCGGAGGATGCGCAGCAACCGGGAAAGGTGTCGTTTGCGGTAGGGATCACGGCGTACGCAGCGCTTCGTGCGATGCAGGCACCTGTCGCATTTGTAAGCGCCATCCGCATCAATGCTGTCTTTGTTATTCATTCATCTACAGATTCATGCCGCACTGGGTATTATTTGGATAATCATAAGCAGGCATGCTTGCAAAAGGATTGATATGGTATTATATTTTTCTTTCGTTATAGCTGCAGATGGAAATATCCTCCATTTTTCTTTCTAGCATAGACGCTTGCAGACTTTTTCAAACATTTCTTCGAAGTGTAGATATCTCAACGTACAAGTTGATATTTGGGTATTGACAATCAAGTTCATCCTTTATAGAATTGGGTCCAGTTCCTATTCACCATTCGGAGTCTTTTGGAAGAAGACTAATAGTACCGTAGTGAATGCGGTCGTCGTTAGTCCCACATCACTCGTTTAACCATGAAGAACGTGACTGTTTATTTTGAAGATCTTAGGCTATTTGAGCCACATGCCTAGTCATTCCGTCGCCAGCTCTGTCGCCAAAGTTTGTCCCGCAGTTGGACCCGAAACTATCTGGGCCGGGAAAAGCAATTTCCTTAGCCGAGTATAGGCATGATATTCGCCAAGACCACAGTTTCAGGTGAGGTAGTATGGCACGGGATCGTGTCTGTCGTTTCAGCAACACGTCAGGTAGTGAGTTGGTCAATAAAGAGTCACGGTGTGACGATGAATATATGTTTAGAATGTTGGGAGTTGTATTCACTCGTTGAGGTGAGCATAGGTGAATTTCGAAAACCTTGCCTTTAAGATATAACGGATTCACATATTCTGGGTGCTGGTGAGCGCATGATCACATTGATCATACCTCAGACGTAACGTAAACACGAGCGACTGACAAGAGAAGAGTTGGGTATTAGTGTAATTTATATGCTTCGCTATACAGAACTTATAACGGTACAGGCTCATGCATAAGTGGACCAAGTCGTTACCAGTACCAGATGTCTTGAGATATTTCCGCAACAATACCCAGCTTCTTCAATAAATCCACTCGAGTCTGATATTTATCTGTGTTCTCCACCGACCAAATTTCGACATGCCTCAAAAACATAATCTCATCTTTGCTGTTAGGACAAGTTTCAATTGCCCTGGTTACATTACTGTGACGCGCTTCGACCACATCAAGCATAGCTTCCGCATAAAGGTCCCCAACGACAATAAGTTTCACCAAGAATCGTCCAAGGCGCCCCGTCGTTATCCCAGCAATGGCTTCATGGTCAACAATTATCCCATCTGAGACTCTGAAAACACGTAATTCCGGAGCATCTTTTAATACCGTGCTCAGAGGGAGCATGCAATTTCTAAGGCCAAGTTCTTGTAACCGATGGAAGTTGTACTGCCGTTTCAAAATCGGGTATATTTGGCTTGTCCAGTCCCCCGAACAATGTAGATAGAGTTTAAGGAGGCTGGGAAGCATGAAGGTTCTGATAACGACACTCGCGCATTGCAATGGACGGAGGTGGAGCTCCTTTACATGGTCCATCGTTATCTTCTCTACATCCACATCGGCGTCATCAATGACCAGATGGCACTTTTCGAGTAGTGGCATTTTGCGTAAATATGCCATACTCCTGGACAACGGAAGTTCCGCTGTGTGCCAAGAAAAACTGTGGATATCAGCCCACGGTATCGCCCGGTCTTCAATAAGTTCCGAGGCACCATTCCTGTCAATATGCAAGAACCTGACAGACCGAAGTCTGTTCATAAAAGATGGCATCGGAAGCATTGACTCGTATGAGGATAGGGAAAGCTCAAGCTCCTCCAGATCTTGCATAACTTCCTCAGTCAGCTCCCGTAAATCACTTAACTGGCTGAAACTCAACAACCCGAGTTTGAGCCGCTTGATTCGAAAACGTGTAACAAATGGCTGTAGCAAAGAAGTGATGGACAGTCCCCAAGTTGTCACGTCCAACCGAAGACCTAGCGTTACGGGGTGTTTGCCTGCCCGTGAAAGCCATTGAGAGTAGATTGGATTATTGCGGGCGTCGCATTCGACATTGTTCCACAACCCGCGAGTAAGGAGTGCGACGTATCTCCAAAACGAGCATACATGAGATACAAGCAATTGGGGGGGAATGTTATAGGGTGGATAAGGGAGAGATACTGTTCCATAATGCTGAGCGCCTAGGATAAATATGTATCCCAGGATTTCTTGGGGCAAATTATTGCACGGGGCTAGTACTCGGCGGTAACGATCAAGGACCTTGGAAGATTTTCCCTCTGATTCTAAGCGTCTCTCGACATCATCTCCTACATGTTTAATGGTAACTTCAGATTCTGCAACGGCTTGTCTGTCAGCCTTCGTGTAGAACTGGCCGCTCTTGCCAATATCGGCGAAGTCAAGTGGTTCGCTGGTATGACTC
>QFEO01011275.1:0-10481 GCA_003316615.1 Amanita pseudoporphyria | reverse complement strand
AGTAAAGTAAAAATAGAAGTCCGGTCTTATCCAGAATGTTAACGAACATTGTAAACAAGTATATCGTGAGAAAAATGAAAACGTATCGTAAAGTCGTTACTGTAAAGACGTTTAATTGTAACAGTTCCAAACTATCATTGAAATCTTTGAGGGCTGGCTCAAATGTTACAATAATTGCTAACTCTTTAAGGTGCAAAGGTTGCATTGCCAGCACCAACCATTGCAGAATGGTCTTTACATATGGCACCTCTCTTTCATCAATTCTTTGCAGAATTTGATCATATGTACCCTCTAGGGTCTTTGGGAGAGATTTCAAACTATCCATTAGAGCCTTTGTATTGGGGCAGAATTTCAACTCTTCAATTTGGCATGCAACCCAGCGGAACCTATTTTACTTGTTAGTTTGACAAGAAATTGTGGCATAAAAAGCATACACACATTCCATTTGCACCTCTGATGAGTATTTCTTTAACTTGTTCTTGAACCTTGGTGCCCCACTTCCTCAGTTTATGCACATTCCCAACTGCAAAATGAATATATGATATGATGTCATGATTAATGAGGTCTGCTGAGAGTAGTATTTCCACTCTAACAAATTCCTGCATTATTACATTGATCCTTTCTTCTCTCCTACTTGTCATAAGCAGGTGACAGTTAGGCATTTCCCCAATAATCCTGATAGTGTCAAACAATTGGTCATATGCAGCACATTCATCCAGAGCATCAATGATGATGTAAGCATGTGTGAAGCCTTCCATAAGTTTCATAAGAACATCTAAAAGTTCCAAATCTGTAGGCATATAGATTTTGTGATGTTTCTCATAAAGATTGTCCAGAATAAAAAATCTTTTTGAATTTGCAGTCAAAGCATAAACAAGGAAGGAAAGAAGCTGTTCATGAGTCTGTTTTCCTTTGTCACTGATATCAAAATAAAAATAGGCTAAGCCAATTTCAGGCTGTGCACTAATGGCCTTAATATCTTCAATGATAGTGGAACTATGCACCCCTACATCAGTTATTTATGAAAGAAAGCAATGATGCCTACCAAATAATTGTCTTTCCACAGCCAGCTGTTAAATACACACAATTAAGATAGATCACTTTAATATAAAGACAAGCTACTTACAAATACCATTGATCCACATGAAAGAATTAGGATTTTGTTTCCAGGCTATATACCTATCATCCTCAAGTAGCCACTGTCCAGTATTTTTATACTGCTTCCTTCTTGCATTATTATGATTGGCTGATGGATCAGATGGAGTCAACCATTTCTTGAACTTTTCTACAACATATTTTTAGTAAATATAAAAGTTGGAGTAAACTATATTTATTATTATACACATACCAAGAACATCTTCAGGATTGACTGCATCATTATCAGTATGTTCACATTAGTTTCAGAGTCATCAATGTCACATACTGTATGTGTTATTTTCAACATGCTTAACAATAATATTAATTGAGAAAGGTTAACAGTATCAGGCCCCATACATTGAATGTGCTCTTAACCTACTCAAAGGGATAATATTAATCAAGAGATGTTGACAGGATCAGAGATTGGCAGGAAAGAGGTTCATACATTTCCTTGAATATCATTGAATGTATTGCCCTGTACAATCAAATGATGAGCATTCCCAAACATACTAGGCTTTGATTGTAAGTCAAGTTGATGGTGATGGTGGTTGAAGATCAAGATGTGTTAAGGAATGTGTCACAGTCTGGTGTTACATGTCACTACAGACATTTGAACTGTTGAAGGGCATCAGCATTGAGGGGGACTCTGGCAAGTGCTAGTCTGACATTGTGCTGGCAGGGTCTGGTCCTATTCCATCATTCATCCTCACATTTCCAAAAGTGTTGTGCAGCAGAGAGTCAGGCACACAATCCTTCTAGATATTGAAGGCAGAGACTAGCATTTACAGTTCCCCAAGTGATAGTACATGTTCTGAGCCATCTTATCTAGAGCTTGAAAGTCCAGTCTTTCAGGTTTTTGTATTTACCAAATATCTCTTCAATGGCTGGATGGAATTTTATAAACTAAGAGAGGACCCCCTGGTTATTTGCACTCTCTATTCACTCAAATATTTTGGTGATTTCAGGTAGTTTATTAGATTTAAATGGCCCTGTTTATTGAAAGTTGTGTAACCAGTCAAAAAATGCAAAACTGCACCCTTATTCTGCTTATATCTCAGGATCCTATGATTGGATTTTCATGATCCAAGAGATGACCCCCCCCCCCAGTTTTTTACTCTGGCTAGCTGCTCAAATATTTTGGGGATTTTATATAATTTATACAATTTACTAGAGCTCAATTATATCAAAAAACCAAAAGACCAGACCTTTAAGCTCTAATCTTATCCCACAAATTGGAAAAATGGCTGTTGGTGCAAAGCTGCCCAGAGAGTAAATGAGCTGGCACTGAATTGAGGTGTGTAGTGAGCATTGAGTATTACATCAACTGCATATCACAAGGTGTCAGTGGAATGTGGGATGGATGGTTCAAATGCCCCCATAACATAATTTGGTAGTCTACACATTGAAAAATGAGGAATTTGTTTGTGTCTTACAATCCAAGTCACAAATCATTGAGCTTCAGGGCTTGGACAGTGATGTGTTCACTATGATATCCTATAGTGTTGTTGGGAATTGAAAATACACCATTCATGAGCTGTGTACATGAGGAAGGGTAGGGCCAAGTCATCAGCAAATTAGCAAATTCCCCTTCAATTGGGCCCTTTTACTTTCAAGGGCCACTTTTCTTACTTTACTTGAAGCATTTCTGGCTTTTGAACCTTTGACTTTGGTGGTTAGTAGCTTTGCCATCTTTGTATACTTTAACTATCTACTTTGACTTTGAGAATACCTACTTTGACTTTGGGTATATGCAACTTTGTAATATATTTACGGCCTGTTGGACCGGAGTACCGGGCCGCAAGTCACCACCTGTGAACCTCCACCTTCCCCGCATGCGCTTGCATTCATTTATCAGACTTTCAACGGGTCGTTCGCTTCTCAAACCACCTCGTTACCACCTACCCCATCATTTCCTGCCCAGAATGGCCAGCAGTCGCGCTGCGGCGGTTCGTATATCTCGGTTAGGCCTTGCTACGGAAGGGCGCTCTAACATACCGTTGTAGTTTGGCTTAAAAGATCCAGAGCTGATCAAATTCCAAGGGCTTGTTGATGGAAAATGGGTAGACGCAAAAAGCGGAGAGACGATCAAGGTCTTCAGTGAGCGGTCTTTACCACTATACCACAAACGTTGGCTAATCATGGTTCCTTTACAGACCCTGCTACGAATGAAGAACTTGGAACGGTCCCAGACATGGGCCTCGCAGAGACTGTTGAAGCCATCGAGGCTGCACATCGTGCTTTCCCTGCCTGGAGCCGTCTAACCGCCAGAGTGCGTCCGGCAGACCATATCATCGTTTTGACTAATGCCTATATGGTAATGCAGCAACGACATGATATTTTATACAAATTCTTCGCTCTCATGAAAGAAAACACGGAAGACCTTGCTAGGCTTATCGTAAGTAGCTGCACGCGCTGACTTCATTTACTAGTAACACCTCAGTTATAGACGCTGGAGAACGGAAAGCCGTTGTCAGAGGCCAAGGTTGGTGCCCTAGACTGGAAGGACGTGTATAGTGTGTATGACTGATTTATTCTAGGGAGAGAACAAGTATAGTGCGGGATTTATTGAGGTTTGTAATCTTGTTTCTTTTGAGTGTAGAGTTCCAAGTTGAACTTTAATTTTTCAGTGGTTTGGTTCGTGTCGTTTATTTTTTGCTCATGAGAACTACGTTCAAATACTGCGTAGCCGAGGAAGCAGTGCGTTTGTATGGAGGTAAAGTAGCACCAATCAACTCTGCAAGGTTCGTAGATTAATTTGATACAGAACATATACCGTCACCTTTCCCTGGTTCCCGCAACGTTGTCATTAAACAACCTGTTGGGGTCGTGTAAGCGGTTCCATGTAAAACCTCTCTACAGACCTTCCATGACACCTGGTCAGTTCAATCCTTACACCGTGGAACTTTCCCTCGGCCATGATCACGCGCAAAGTCGGTCCAGCTCTCGCCGCCGGATGCACAATGGTCATCAAGCCTTCTCCAGAGACGCCCTTCTCTGCTCTTGCCCTAGCAGAGGTCAGTTTCATCTCCCCTCTTCCTCAACAAGACAAAATGGTCATTCGTTTCCTAGTTGGCCCGCCGCGCAGGCGTACCAGACGGCGTCATTAACATGGTCACAACTCAAAATCACGTTGTTGAGGTCGGTCGAGAGATGTGCGAAAACAAGATTGTGAAAAAGGTTAGCTTCACGGGATCGACCAAAGTTGCCAAGCTTCTGTACGGGTTGGCATCAACGACTATGAAAAAGTTGGTATATCATCATGCTTCTGGTCTATACGGCACACTGAGGTTGTGTACGGCAGAGTATCACTCGAAGCTGGAGGAAATGCACCGTTCATTGTGTTTGATGATGCCGATATCGACGAGGCCGTCGCTGCAGCCATCTCGTGCAAGTTCAGGGGCAGTGGCCAGACGTGCGTGTGTGCCAATAGGATCTACGTCCAAGCCTCCGTCTATGCTGAGTTTGCTTCTCGCCTCGCTGAAAAGGTGGCTGCGTTCAAAGTCGGGAACGGACTTGAAGAGGGCATGTAGGTCGTCCCAACTTGATGTCATCCTTTCTGGTTTAATGGTTGCGTGGCAATCTACAGAACCCACGGACCTCTGATCCACGACCGCGCCGTGGAAAAGGTAAAGCGACACCTGGATGACGCTGTTGAGCGGGGCGCTCAAATTCTTGTTGGGGGCAAGATCACTCCCAACTCATCGTTCTTCGCGCCTACGGTGCTCTCTGACGTCCCTGCTGATGCTCTAGTGAGCCAGGAAGAAACCTTCGGGCCACTCGCTGCCCTCGTCAAGTTCGAGACTGAAGACGAGGTGATCAGGCTTGCGAACGACAGTGAGGCTGGCTTGGCTGGATACTTCTTCTCTAGAGATATTGGTAGGGTATGGAGAGTCGCGGAGAGGCTCGAAGTGGGTATGGTGGGTGCAAACACGGGGTATATTAGTCAGGTGGAGATTCCGTTTGGAGGTATCAAGGAGAGTGGGTTAGGCAGAGAGGGCGGGCATGGGATTGAGGAATATGTGAACACAAAAATGATTGCATTTGGAGGTATTGGAGCATGATTGTTTGGTATTCATGTACAAAAGCATTTTGCGTGTGTAATATACAAGGATTTTGATTTGCGTCATGTATCTAATCATGATATCCGATATACTGTTACAACATAGATTCTGGGTTAGATCTTTTCTTCCGTGACGACATTGACGAGGGTGCCAATGCCGCTACCAAGCCACACAGACACCGTGTCTCCATCTTTGAGGTATATGGGCGGGTCCCTTGCGAAGCCGACGCCTTTAGGAGTTCCAGTGAGGATAATGGTACCAGGTTCGAGCGTGGTGCCTCGTGAGAGGAATGATACGGTTTGGCGGACCGTAAAGATATGCTCGCTAGGTTCGGTTTTGAGTGTGTCTGGGCATGGATGAGAACAGAGAGAGAACAAACGCTGTATTACTATCTTGGAGGACTGTGCCGTTGACGGTACATTTCAGAGGGATTGTTTGAGGGTCGGGTATAGCATTAACTGATACGATACATGGGCCAAGAGGGTTGGTGTTGTCTGGCTCCACGTGATAAGTCCATCTACACATAGTGGCGCCTTGAAGATAACATACCGAAACCTTTGGAGAAGCACCACTGGGAAACGGCCATTTGATATTTTCTGAAGGACACATCATTCGCACCAGTATACCCTAGGACATAATCCAAAGCATCTGCTTCGGGGATGTTCTTTGCCTCCTTGCCGATGACGATGACGAGTTCTGCTTCGTAGTCCGGCAAGTGTTCTTTGACTGGTTGGGCGGCGCCTGGAACGAGGATAGGCGCGTTCGGGCCGATAAGCGAGGTGACAGGTTTGTAGAACAGAACAGGGTAGCTTCAAGCGGTTTAGATTAGTTCAGGTATGCCGATCTTGTGATGGGGTCCTCACGGTGGTATTGGCATGTTGGCTTCCGCCTGTAGAAAAAGTTAGACACCCATCGCAAGTTCATAAGGGCTAAAGTACCAACAGCATGATCAGAGTAGTTCAGCCCCAAGCATCTCACAATTCCAATTTCTTGCCTCGAAAGAGGTGATAATAAGGTTTTCACGGTAAGTATGTTATTAGTAACTTGAGCGGCAGCATCAAGTATAGATCCAACGATTTCATGGGCCTTGATCGGTTTGTCCTCGTACGCAGCAAGGCCGACTAGTAGGCGTTTAATAAGTAGCATGCAGCTATACATGAACCGACGCGCACCATCGAGATTTGGGTCTACAGGCTGTCCGATATGAACTCGCGATGTTTCTGCTGCGACGAAGCGAATAAGACGGGTCCATTGCTGTGTAGATCATAAGTATCAGGGTCACCACCTAGTCTAAAGCTTGCTCACAGTCCTAATCGGCGCCATCTTGAACGGCGCAAGAGTGGAAGCAGCAGTGCCAGTGACATGCTTTCATTTGGCCAACAATTTAAGTTGTAACATGTAACAGTGTCGAATCGGCAACATGCGGCCGTGACAAAGGCGGACAAACAAAGATATCTAGAAAGGAGACATTTACTCAAAAGTATATAACACGCTACATGGCAAATACATCTAAGACACACGCGCTCTCTCCCGCCCTCATTCCCGCTGTTTGACTAAACACCTATTTACCCAGCATTCATCTCCGCTTGGTTCAAAATCAATAATGTCTGTGCTACAGCAACCTGGATCAACGTTGGAATCCATCATTGGCACTCATCCACAGGCCTTAAGAGAGTGGGAGTCGTCCAGATCTTTTTATGAACCGCTAGCCGTTCAATTCCATGAAAAGTATTGGGGGAAAAGCATGGCGGACGAGGAGCAAAAGTGGCGCAACGCCCAACTGCCTATGCCCATGGAAGGAAGTGGGCTCGGAAACGAACATCAGGATGGATATGAACCCATGGACGTGGATGTGAGCGACGAAGACGACGATATTATCAAGGGTTGCTGCTTTCTCGAACTCGACATTGAGGGTCTCGAGAACCCCAAGATTTGGATACGTGCCGAATATATACGCATGTACGACGCTCTTGAGTCTTATTACCAAACGTATTTCAGGCGGGCACTAGCCGCCGTTATTACAGGACAACCAGGAATCGGTGAGTGCTGATGCCCCTTTATATTACAGGTCGTAACTCGATACATCATATGCGCAGGGAAAAGTATGTGGATCTACTATGCTTTACGTCGACGTCTCGCCGAAAGGAAGCCGGTCATATGGTACCTCAACAAGACACGTTATCTATTTGTAGAAGAAGGCGTCTATCAAGTTCCTGACAAATTTCGAGCATTTCAAACCCTTGTCTGGACTTTGGTAGATTCAGATTATTACAAGGGCGGGGTTCCGGAGGATCTTGTCATGCGTAATACACGCCACTTTGTGATATATTCCACCTCTCCAAGTCGAGAACGGTGGTCTCGTTTGCACAAGACCGTTAAAGAAGAAATTTTTATCATGAACCCATGGAAGCGCAAGGAAATCCTCCGAGTGTGAGTTTATTCCCCAACGTGTATAATATCTATGCTCAAGGCTGAATAACATCCAGTGTTGATATGTTGCCGTCTGAGATCAAAGTTGACCGTGGGCGTGCCATTGACATATTTAATCGGCTTGGCCCAATCCCTCGGCTATGCATCGATAACTTGCAATCTCCTACTCAGATAAAGCAATATGAAAAGAGTATTAAGGCAGAAATATCAGCTCTTACGACAACCAAGCTCCAGGAGCTGATCGAAAAATCCGAAACCCTTACCATGGATACACTCTCACACAAGATATGGCTCATCAGCCGCAGGGATAAGGAGGATATGCGCAGCTTGGCCACTTTGTCTCCTGTCACTTCATACATCAAATCGAGACTTGCGAATCACTTTTATCCGATAGAACGTCACCAGCAGATCTACTTATACCAAGACTTTTCAAAGGCTCCCGAATCGAGGAAAGTGGCTGGTATATTCTTCGAGGCCGCAGCTCGGCGACGCTTTCATCATGGAGTAAATCTTGAACTCATTCCAATGGTGCGGCCAGCCTCGAGCACATTTGGCAAACCTTGGTGGCATTCAAGCCACATGGCCTTTCCGAATGATGAAGAATTGGAACATTCTCGACAACAGGCTTTGCAAAATCGGCAATTGCTTATCATATCAGATAGCTTCGACATTGTAGAAGGCACGAAGAATGGGCTATCGTCACCGATTACATCAAATGTCATCTATGTGTCCGAATCGGCTAACCAAGTGGCACCTGGTTTTTTTATCGTTATGAACCAGTTTCTATACATCTTTCGGTTCACGACCGACGAGGAATGCGAGATTGAAACTGGACTCATTGACTTTGCCCGCCGGTATCCCGAGCTTCCGCCTATGGACAACTGGCGTTTCATATTCATTCTCCCGCCCAATCATGAGTTGTTATGTCCACAGCCACAGGAGCTCGAGATGCGAGCCCTACAACCTTACTCTGCGGTGATCGATATTAGCGAAGGGTATGGGGATTGGTGAACTTCTTGATGTATTTGTCTTCGTTGAATCAATTAGTTGAATCCCGCTCGAGTAAAACTAAATCTATTGACCATAGACCTGGTGTGATCAGATGTGCGTATATGGAGGCACCCTTTACATGTTATGATGATCAAGCGTTCACCCAAATTCTCGATCGGCAGGAATCATGGGATTAAACTTGACGTTCAACCTCCCGCCCAATCACAAGTTGGTATGCCTACAGCTACGGGGCACGAGATGCGAGAGCCATGCCCTTCCTCCGGATCCTGACAAATTGTAGGGTATTTCAAACCTCTTGCTAGCCATTGACCAATGACCGCGAGGCAACGAGCTGAGTCCGACATAGAAAGCGCTAGACTGCAGGCGCTCATGCACAAACGTTAACATTTCCTGAACCTCAAACCATGGGTGTGGATTCATGAATCTGCACCTAAGAGCACTCCTGCGGCGGGTCCACGACCGCTTGCAAGACTGACAATCCCATGTGGACGAGATCCGTTCAAGGGTTTTGGGTCTGGGCTATTGAGTGCAGACAAGTTGGTATTTTTAACTTGGTCATCCGCGTTCGTTTTGATGGAGACCTCAAAACCCGGAAACATTAAGATATTTTTCGTCAATATTCAGATAATAGTCGGATTTAGCCAACTAGCCGGAAATAACACATGAGCCGGAAACAGATCAAATCATCCACAATCTTCTCCCCCCCAGACGCCGATACTCGCTTTACCAGGACCACACTCACCGCACACGTTTCTGCTGCGACAAAACAAATAAGACGGGTCCATTGCTATGTAGATCATAAGTATCAGAGTCACCATCCAGTCTAAAGCTTGAGGCTCACAGTCCTAATCGGCGCCATCTTGAACGGCTCAAAAGTGGAAGCAGTGCCAGTGACACGCTTTCATTTGGCCAACAGTTTAAGTTGTAACAGTGTCGAATCGGCAACCACACGGCCGTGACAAAGGCGGACAAACAAAGAAACTAGAATAGAAATAAGAAAGGAGACATATACTCAGATAGTATATAACACGCTACATGGCGAATACATCTAAGACACACGGGCTCTCTCTCACCCTCATTCCCGCTGCGCCTATTTTCCCATCGTTCGTCTCTGCTTGGTCAACCGAACAATGTCTGTGCAACAGCAATCTGGATCAACGCTGGAATCCATCATTGGCGCCCAGGCCTTAAGAGTTTGGGTGTCATCCAGGTTCTTTTATGAACCGCTAGCTGTCCAATTCCATGAAAAGTATTGGGGGAAGAGCATGGCCGATGAGGAGCAAAAGTGGCGCAACGCCCAACCGCCTATGTCCGTAGAAGGAAGTGGACTTGGAAACGAATATCAGGATGGATATGACCCCATGGACGTGGATGTCAGTGAGGAAGACGACGATGTTATTGAGGGTTGCTGCTTTCTCAAACTCGACATTGAGGATATCGAGAACCCCACCATTTGGATACGTGCCGAATATATACGAATATACGACGCTCTCGAGTCTTACTACCAAAGTTATCCTCAAAAGCATTTAAAACGGGCACTAGCTGCCGTCATTACAGGACAACCAGGAATCGGTGAGTGCTGATGCCCCTTTATATTACAGGTCGTAACTCGATACATCATATGCGCAGGGAAAAGTATGTGGATTTACTATGCTTTACGTCGACGTCTCGCCGAAAGGAAGCCGGTCATATGGTACCTTAACAAGACACGTTATCTATTTGTAGAAGAAGGCGTCTATCAAGTTCCTGACAAATTTCGAGCATTTCAAACCCTTGTCTGGACTTTGGTAGATTCAGATTATTCCAATGGCGGTGTTCCGGAGGATCTTGTCATGAATCATA
>QFEO01011274.1:0-12787 GCA_003316615.1 Amanita pseudoporphyria | reverse complement strand
GGAGTGTAAAGACCTCCATTCTTGCTGTGTTAGGTGAAGCTTTGAAAGCTCCTTGTTTTCTGGAGATGACAAAAAGATATCAATCGCCTGTCCGCCATGTGAGACAACATGATTAACTGAAAAAAAGATCTCATGCACCAAGCGTGCTGCAAGGAATTGCTGAATCATCAGGTAGGTTGAGTCCCAGTGAGTCTTAACATCGAGGAGTAGGTGGAGGAGTGGAACCTTCATTGTATTCCCACTTGCATCCTTGAACCTTCTGCTCTTGTTGCCGTCAGAAATCAACTGCTTGAGAAACTCCCATCACTGATGTGAGGAGCAAATCGTGCAAACAATCCTGCGGACCAGATCAAGGGGTTTACGACGAAGTGCTTGTTCATACGTCTGTCATATCTCATTGCATGGAGGACCTTTGGGAATGTCAGCAAGCACCTCTTCAGATTCGCCGCTGTCAAAGTCATCCTCCATATTTTCAGCTGCCAAAATAGCATCTCCCGAGTCGTCCAGTTCATCCGTTTCCAAGTCAGCATCATCAAAGTCTTCTGGCCCTTCTTGAGAAGATATGCCAGTGTAGTATCGCTTGACAACGTGCATCACACAAATGTGAACAATATGCGGGAAGCACATAATGCGATGCTGCAATGAATTGTATTCCATATCGACTCTCTCTTTCAGTAGGTCCTCTAAGCTCTTGATGAACGTGTCATTATTCTTCACATTATCCATTGTCCAATGTCCAACCTGCATAGTTGATCAGAAAATCACCACGCCATATTCTGAAAGTTACTTACTTTGAATGTAACCCCTACACAGTCAAGCAGAGGAAGAATGGTGCACGCAATGCGCACACCTGAGTGGCTTCCTTGCAGGTTGTGAAAAGCAATCAAAGACAATTCGTACTCCAAGCCCCGAGTGATTTCATCTCGACCGATCCAGTGCACAGTTATCGCCAGGAATGAATGCTGCAGTTGCGACGACCAAATATCCATTGTAAAACTCACCTTTCCTTTGGCTTTCTATATAAGAAACCATGTTGATAACAACAAGTGAGCAGTGAGAAATAACTTACTTGCAGCCGTTTTTTCAGTTCAGGGATGTACCGATGAAATTCTTGAAAGATAGCCTCTCGCATCTTACTCCGGCAGGGGATATCACTGTCGCACAGTAATTCTTGTAGCAAAAGGAGCAGTGCACGAAAGTGGTCACATTCAACGACGTTTATGGACTGCAAGAGATGATGTCACTTGTAAGTCTAACTTGATCAACTTCGGAAACATAAACGGACCTGGTCATTTGCAGCAATGAACTTTACCATATGTTCAATGAAGGCAGCCTTAGAGAATGGAATTCGATTGCTATCCAAGGCTGACCCAGTGTCACCTGTCAGAATTTGATGGGCACTTGCTATTTTCATTTCCCAACCTCTCTCTGCACATTCCTTGATATACTCGTCCCGGTGGGCCTTATTGAGATGGTTGCAGAGCGAGGTATTTGAGGATAAGGGTGCATAGGTTTTTCTCAGTAAGACATGAGTAAACAGATGAGAAGAGAGTAAAAGAGCACTTACTCGCATTTTTTACATGCATGATGCTTGTTTTCCTTTGCAGAGCCTCAATCAAAAAGTGCCAGATGTCATCAGCCTGAAACCTTGAAGTGCTAGCTTGGGCTGAGCCGACTGATGGGGCAGGAGATGGTCGTAAAGAACCTGCTCCAGATGGGGCTGGGGGTACACTGGCATTCTCTTCATCACTGGAATCGGGCCCAATCGCGTCTAAATTGAATTTGTCACCAGATAAGGGGGATCCCACCGCACCAGTAGCGTCGCATGCTATGCGTTGATTAGCTGCATTCCGGGCATGAGGGGGTGGCCTAGCAATAGGAGGAGCTCGGGGAACAGGTAAACTCAACTCTGCTGCTGCAGGGGCTGGCGTGTTGGCTGGGCGGCGCTTGCTAGGTGCCCAGGTCATTGTATGTCCCAGGGATAAGCTGAGGGGATCCTAGACTCACAAATGCCTCAGGTTTATATATCCAAATACCTCCTCCCTGCACTCAAAGTTCATCAACACTTCATATCTTCGGGCATGTTGTATAAAGCAAGGGGTGAGATCATTGATTTGCCAGCATCCTGGGCGCATTGAATAGTTGCTAGACTCAGACACAAAGGAGTCTGGATCGATCTTGCGTGTCATGCATTCGATGCTCAACTGTGAACTGAGGGTGGAAGTTCAGCCCTTGCGATAAACATAAAAGGTGTTTTCAATGACTCGGATGAGTAATCTGGGCCCAGAATGGTTGGATTTACATGAATCACAATGTCGAAAACAAGTCTCCAGAGCCAGTTGAGGCAGTCTGATACAGAGAGGATCAGAATCAATCAAATCACAAAGATGGGTTTGCATAATACTCACCTGGAGCAAGGTTTGGTTCATAGTATCCCTGTTACCGCTAAGCGAACTTAGTATGCTTGGTCAAGAAGTTCCTTGCAATAAGGATGAACTGTGACAACAAGCCCACTCGTCGAGAAGCGCTGCGACTAAGACTAATGCGAGGATTAGGAGCTGAGTGACTAAGATCACTTGAGAGGCGTTCAGGGAACTGATAAGAGTTGATGATCAAACTCAGGATCAGATGTGAACGTTTATACAGTAGATTAAACTTAAGGTACTACTGCTAGTACATGCCGTTTATATACTACTCGGAGTATGTATGTGTTTGTATGTATGTGTTACTATGTTCGTTGATTATAGAAGAGGAAGGAATATGATGGAAGGATCATATGACTGAAGTGATGTCATAGTAAAGTAAAAATAGAAGTCCGGTCTTATCCAGAATGTTAACGAACATCGTAAACAAGTATATCGTGAGAGAAAGTGAAAACGTATCGTAAGTCGTTACTGTAAAGACGTTTAATTGTAACAATCCCTGAGGCCACCAGTCCATGCCGTCCAGCCCTTCGATACTATCCCTTCATTGATGTACGTTGGTGTACATCAGAGGGGCTAGTTACTCTGTCTGATAATCCTGACACATTAATAAGTTACAGCAACTACATCCTAACCTGCCAGGGGCTAATCTATTCAAGATCGCATCTAATCCAATGCTATGTGAAAATTAATTCATCCTACTAGTATGTTTCACCATCAACGTGCAAGTGAAGCAAGCTCCTTATCTGTGATGAGAAGGTAAACCTTATTGAAGGCATCCACCACATCACTGCATTTACGTTTACTAGTACTACAAGCAGCAAACTATGCAGCCTTTGCATGCACACCTTATCTCCCCTATCTCAGCACCTTCGACACCCTTGTCAACAGCAATGTGGCTAAGCTACACAAGTGCAGTACTCAGTGTCTTTTCTACTAACTAATCCAAAATCCATCTCATCCTCAGTGATCCTATGCGAAGGTATAGTAAGGCTGAATGGACACTTCCAAGTTGTAGTATTCAACATTGCATAGCGCCAGGAGCCCCTGGGATCTTGACCAAGGATGAGGAAACTGTGTCACATAGCATTGGGAAAGAGATGTCCACCACTTCCACCACCACTCCTGCTTAATGCGACGCTGCCTGCGACTTTACTTTGGTCATCCCAAGCATCCCTTATCTTATCCCTGTGATCTTGCATCTTCCAACCCTGTCACTGCCTCCTTCTGTATATATCTGTCACTTTTACCCCATCCGCCAAATCACTTCCCTTGGTTTGTTTTTTTCTGGTACTCTCAGTAACGATCGCTTACTAACTTGCCATGCAAAGAACTTGACTCGCAATCAATGATGGACGCCGGTTCTCATGAAATAGACCTTCAAGTGAATGGCAAATATCAGCTGTATCAGAAGATTGGTTCGGGGTCATTTGGTGCGTTTTCTCTTCAGTTGATCACCTTGATACTTATTTCATCCCATCTTAGGTGATATCTACCTCGGTATCAACATTATCTCAGGAGCAGAAGTTGCTGTCAAGCTCAAATTGGTCAAGACTAAAAATCCGCAGCTCAGGCATGAATCAATGGTTTACAAGACCGTTGCCAGTGGGGTAGGCATACCTCTCGTTCGCTGGTATGGGTCCGCAGAAGGTGATTATAACGCCCTGGTTTTGGAACGTTTAGGCCCATCTCTTGAGACACTTTTCAACTCTTGCAACCGTAAATTCAGCCTGAAGACCGTTTTACTGCTTGCAGATCAACTGGTATGTATATGCTTGCTTAAGTTCTTATATCTACCCATGCTACCATCATTAGATTTCTCGTATCGAATATATTCACTCTCGAAATTTTATTCATTGCAACATCAAACCAGACAACTTCCTAATGGGAATCGGAAAACGCAGGAATCTAGTCAACATTATCAACTTCAGCCTCACAAAGATGTTCTGCGATCCTGCGACTCGTCTCCACATTCCCTATGGGGTGAACAAGAGTCTCACGGGCACTGCCCGGTATGCATCCATCAATACCCACCTGGGCATAGAGCAAGCCCGTCGAGATGATCTTGAATCACTTGGCTACGTCTTGCTGTATTTTCTTCGTGGTGCACTCCCCTGGCAAGACATGCAAGCCAAAACCAAGAAGCGGAAGCATGACAAGATCATGCAAGAGAAGACATCAATACCCATTGACGTCCTTTGTCACAGCTTCCCATCTGAGTTTGGCATATTTCTGAACTATACCCGCGCTCTCCATTTTGATGAAAAACCTGATTACTGCTATCTCCGCAAGCTGTTCCAAAATTTGTTTTTTTGCCAGGGATTCCAATATGATTACATGTTTGATTGGAACATGGGGCATAATGAGCAGGATGACTTGAGCAGTCCCTCTGGATCAAAGAGTGCGGCACAGGCCATGGTAGTCCCGGAAGATGAGGGTTGTCACACACCTGATCGAAGGTTAGTTATGCTTGCATTTCTCTAAGACTACTAATATAAACTTGACGAAGGTTACATTTACATACTAACCGTCAGGCTCAGCAGTTGGGTTACCATTGAACAATGTATCAATCTGAGTCTAACTGTGACTTTATTATGTAGTTGAATACTTGTTCTTTCCATCATGTATACCATTATGTGCTGTGAAATTGGACTGGTGAAGCAGGGCGAAGCTTGATCCCAATAGGGATATTTGTATTTATTTGTCACAATCAACGGACTTGAACATGCTCGGACACTTGGGACAATGTAAAATGGAACGAGAAATGTCAGGAACATCATACTATCATGCTGTTGACAGCAAGATAACAGCTCCTACTATCGGTAGGAGCTATTTACAGTGCTTGAATACTATAGCTGACTGTGGAGGTACTGCAGAAAGTGGCATGTTCCAAGCATTGGCAATGAAATTTACTTACAAGAAGAGGGAAGTACGCTACACCCTCTCTGTCGGACCCCATGTTCCAGCTGAATCGACTGGTTCTGTTGGAGATATTGCTGTTCAAACTTTGTTTCAGGAAGTCGTGATAGATATAGCAATGAAGAGCTGCCCTCATACCATACCAGGGAATAATCACAAAGTCCATACAATATATTACAGGAGCCACTCAAAGTGGCACTCCATTGATGAAGATTGTAAAAATGGGGAGCGTCGATGCCCTCATTTTAATAAACCTTATACCATTCACCCAACACTCAGATCTATATTCATGCTGGACAACTATGTATTCTGGTGGAGGAGGACCACCTCATACCATGATCCAAAATCAATTACTTCACATAATCGGCAAATTGGAGGGCCATCCCCAAGTAGGAAGCACTCCCAATCAGATGTGTCTCCCTCTAGCGATCATGAAAATGAAAGCAGAAAGCAGCTACGAATGGGGATATCACCAAGTCTGCTCCCTAGTCCTACCGTCAATAACACGCGTTCTGTCCCTGGTTTGGCACATGATGGGAACCATTGGTTACTAGACGAATATCTCCTGTGGGATTCTCCCCCCATATCAAATATCCATCAAATGCACCACCGAGGATGTGATATCCTTTCAAAATTAATTCAACTTCCAAATACGATCCTGCATGGCACCGCTATTACACATGTACATCTACTTGAAGATGCGCATCATGTACCCTTCACTCCCGAACCACAATTTGGAGATGTGATAGATGACTTAATTCAGGCGAAAAAGGCGAATATCACCAAGGTAAACTTTGGGCTTGGAAGTCGGGTGAGCCATGTTTCAATCTCAAATGTTCTATCATCCTTGTGTCAGGCAGGGGACCACCAATATTCAGGTGCTCTTCTCGGAGCATTGACCATACCAGAGACAAAAGGAGGTCTTGGAAAATTTTCGTCAACTGCAGGGCCATTTGAACAGAGCACCAACCACGTTTACGAGCGTCAGGAGGACATTGAACGACCTACATGGTTAAGCGCCATTATCCCCAAAGGGTCTATTACTGATCCCCATATCGACTATTGTGGGTGTTCTCAATTTATACGACATATTTCCAGGAGAAAGTTATGGCTTTTCTGGCCACCCACTATGCATAATCTTGAAATATTTATCAAAAAATATGTTTGTGGAACAAGTTCGGGGTTCTCAATGGTCATTGCAATCGAGGAGTTGGAGAACCTCCAGCTACTTCTAGCAGATAGTAGCCAGAGTTTTGTTATACCATCTGGGACGATCCACGGGGTCATGATGTTCACCACGAGCTGTCATACAGGTTTCAAACTATGGGATTTCGACGATTTTCGCACAGCAAAAGATCTCTTCAATATAAGTTTCAAAGTATCACAAGATCAATCCAATCTTGACAATTACCAAGTTGATCACTTTAAGGAAATGTTTGAACATCTGAGAGATATGGAACTCCAGAAGTGGGGCAAGTTGTGTGGAAAAAACATTGGAGACGAATGTTCACAGCAGGTTTTGAGCTGGATCGATGAATGCAAAGCAAAGTTGCCTAAACCCAAACAGATAAAAGGACGGGGTAGGAACAAACATATATAGTCTACTCGTACATAGCAAATACAGTAATATTGAATGTATTGAATGCATAACGAGATACTGACTCATGTATATGCTCCAAGTCAGCTGGTGAAAGTCATGTGACTAAGTATAGTCTAAGTATATACTAAGTATTAACATTCCCATGATGGACAGGTACACAGCCGCCTCACAACATCCATTCACAAGTCTCTGCCAACAAACCATACACGCAACTGCACTAGGCAAGTTCAATTAGACACCTGCTCCTTGCTAAACCCTCCTGCAGCAGATTGATCACAGGTCAATGCCCTCCCACCTCCCTTAGCCATCGCTACTCAGTTCATGCAGATTAGACCTCCAAGTGGGTGACAAGTAGTAGAGGTGGGGTGAAAAGGTTAGTTTTGGCTCATTCAGTCCATCAAGCTTGAGTCCGTCTAGGCCAAACATCCCCAGCTCGAATATGAATCAAAGGTTCACAAGACTTTTGACAGCCTATGGTGTGTAGAGACGAGACTTTACCCTGGCATAATTAGGGACAATCTTGCCAAACTTATCGTGTGTTTTCTGTTGAGCAGCACCAGCTAATTGATTCAACACTAAGATTGCGGAAGTTCAGCCCAACGTGAGCATACACACTCACTTTGATTTGAGCAGAGGCAGCCAAAACCATCTAATGCTGCAGGTGTACCCTTCGTTTGCTGGTGCGGCGTGGAATGCAACTATAATGCCATAGTTCTGGACCTCTTAGGCCCATCATTCAAAGACCTTTTCAGCATCGTTTGAACTAACTGGGGGCTCAGGCCTGCTCTACTAGTTTTGCCACTTCGTCTTGTTATTGCTCATATCATTTACTGTCATGTCTACCCTCATCGCAACATGTGTTTATCCACACCATCACCTCTTGACAGCTTGACATACCTACCTCTGACTGACTGTCGCTGTCGGCTCTCAACTTTGGTATGGGTCAACCCCAAAAGAACAAGCACTGGGGCGGTTTTCCCCCAGCCTCATCACCTTGTTGCCTCAACCCTCTGCCCATACATGGATCATCGCTTAGATACTATGCCCAGCTGGCCACCATATGGTTGTCACTGGCTCCCTGGATTACACCCCTCCATGTACCAATAGTGCTGTTCTTTGAGTGTCAATTCTACCGCCGTGTGTGATGCCGACCTATGACAGTCGTGACATCATCACCTTTGCATCCAACCCACTGGGTGCTGCTCCTGTTGTCCATACGTGTTTCATGTTCCTCTCTATTGTTGACATGTCCTCTTCTACGTTTCTCCTCTGATTCTTGCAGCTGCCTGGCGGCTTGTTTTTATGCCGTGTCGGGTGGTATTGATTCATTATAGTGTTCTGTGTATGCACCCTCACTTAGTACTTTGCAATACAAGCCTTATGGAAAAAACACAATAGCATCACGGGCATTGCCTGATACACAACGCACATGCATTCTATAATGTGTTGTCTCATTGTTACATTACATCTGAGTCCTTAGTGAACACATTGGAACCTCAGGCTCTCTTCTCAAGCTGTAGCAAATAGAGAATAGCTGCGGAAACTGGCAGAACGGTATAGAGATGGGAAATGTTTTATATTTAGCTCATTTCGGTCACGCATCAAATTTTAAGAGTCAGACTACTAGAACTTGTTCCATATCACTTGAAATATATAATAATTGATATTGAAAGGAATAAGAAGCAAAGGGTATTGTGGTGGCTGAGTGTGCATTGAGAGTCAGCCTCACACTGCAGTTTTAGCTGAGCCGGGTCGAGTTACCCGGCTTAGTAAGCTGTGCCAAGTCAAGCTGAGCCCAAAACCGCAGTCCAATCAAACTGGTTATGGTTAGCTGAGTCACAGCAACACTAAGTTATACAACATAGGTATGAGCCTCCTGCAGCCATAAGGGACACCAGTACTTACCACAACATCGCCCACTATGCCGTGGTTCTCCCAGAGGTAGGCAAGCTCATATATTGTCGAAAGAATCTCAGTGCGTGCCTGAAGCCACTGTGAGCCCACTTCTCCAGAACCTAGATCGATTTCTTCACACCTAGTATGCCATTTTAGTGGCCGTGATTACAGATACAAGGCAACCTCACTTCAGGCACCAGCCACTGATGATATTGGCAAGCACTGCTTGTTCTGGATAATCAGCCAGGTATGGCCCGAGGCGGAAAACGGCATGGCAATAATGGCCATCTGGGCAGCTCACAACCTGAGGCTTGGTCATGCCTGGTCTTAATGGGCTTAAAATCGTTGCTAGGCTAGACTGTAGAAGTTGACAATGGAAGCGACAATACTTGGCATCATTGGTGCCTTCCCTAGCAGCTACAAGGGATGAGGGCTTGATTAGTGCGGTCCATCTCAGCGCATGTACTTTTGGCAACTGAAAGGAATGCGATGACCTCAACAGCATCACGATGGGCTCTCCGAACATTGTTGTGAACATTTCCAATGGACATGTAAAGTGGGTAGTATTCGTTACTGCCCGTTGCAACTGATGTCATTGTCTTGTCGCTTCCGAGGATCACGGCAACAACCATTGCACCAAGAAACGCTGAGTCGTTCTCAAGCTTGGTCTTGTCAAGTCAACAATACTAGTGTGACCTACCGCTTGTTTCCATGCCCAGTTTCCTGACATGAAGTGGTGGTAACACTGCAAACTGTTGGCATCATATTCATGGTAGGGCGCATAATCGATTTCATTCTTGGAGTTTCTGTTTGGGGGCATTGCTTTTGCGATCAAGCATGGGTCTCGATGGTATACCTCATGCTTGACCATCATCCAGTGTGGCACATCACCTTCAGGCAAAGGGCCATTGTACTTGATGGCTAGCCTCTCCCATTTCACGTTGCCCATAGGAATGGCATCAATGGCATCGTACATCTTCTCATGGCTTTTGAAAGGCACATCATCACCTGACAATTTACCAATTATTTTTAAGAGTAAGTCAATGTTGTTTCCAGACATCTGCTCTCTCCGATATAAGAAATCAGCAAGTTCAAAGTGACCTCCGCTCTCAAACAGAAACCAATCATCCAGTCCTGGGCCATCCTGAGGTGGAGGTGCACCCAAGGGTAGGTTATTTCCTAAAGCATTGCAGGGTTGGCCTTTGAATTTGATCAATGAGCATAGGGACAGGGTATTGAAGAGCCTACCAGATAAAAAAGGGTGATATTGCCTATAGAACGGTTGACCATCAATGCCACAAAATCATTTTTCATTGCCCTCATCACGAGCTCTCCCTTCTTCTGCATTCAAGCTAGTGCCACCCATTGCTGCTGGGGAATGGCCTCTGTTGGTGTTGGCATTTTGCTCCACTGAACAGCATATGCTGGGTTAGCAAGGCTACAGGGATGGTGTGTAGAAACCGACCTTCAATGGGTGAAGTGATTGGCAATGCAGCACCTGCTCTTTCACCTTCTGGAGAAGCTACACATCCTGGATAGGCTGCGTCATCCGCATGCATTTCATTTGCTACTGGAGAATGGCCCCTGTTAATGCCCCCATTTTGTTCTGCCATGCACTGCGTTAGCAATACAAGTACAATCAGTGTATAGAGGCCAGTGACCTTCAATAGGCAAAACATTTGGCAACGCAGCGCCTGCTGTGTCACGTTCTGGAGAAGCTATGCATCCTGGGTAGGCTGTGGAAAGCCTGACGGCATCCTCAATGCGGCTTTCATTTGCTGCTAGAGAGCAACCCCTGCCAATGCTTCCATTTTGTTCCACTGTACTCTGGGTTAGCAAAACAAGCACAACCAATGTGTAGAAGCTGACCCTCAATAGGCGATGTGATTGGCGATGCAGCATCTGCCATTTCACTTTCTGGTAAGGCTACAAATTCCAGATAATCCATATCCTCCACATGCCTTTCGTCCATACCTGGGCCTGAAGTGACCCCAGGCTCCACAGCATTGGGGAATGCAGCAGAGAGGAAAGGAAGTGGTGTCACCAGAGACCCCCTGCCAAAGACGTTTGGTGCAGTGGGTGATTCCGGTGGGATATCAGTGCATGACCCTGGGTGGGCTGCATTCATATGATTCAAGTGATGTGAAGGCATTTTAAACCATCTTCCACATTCAACTTTGAGGCAGGGGAAGCGCAACATTGACAGAGATGGCAGGGATGGCAACTTGAGATTTGGACCTTATGGGGTGGTAGACAGACCCTGAAAAGGCATAATCATTTATATAAGTCGCGTCCTGCATGACAGTAATTAGCAACTTCAACCTACATTCCACATTATGGTCAATACTTGCTCTTCCAATGTGCACAAATGCCCTGGCCACATAGACCTCTCAAGTGATGAGGACAGTGGCTCCTCCAAGCAAGGCAAGAGGAAAAACACGCAGGCTCAAAAGCAAAAGAAAGGCCTGAAAAAGGCCAAAGAAGAGGCTAAGGATGAAGAACAAAAAAAGGAGGCCAAGCTGGCGCTTGCTAGGTTGGACATACAGGTTGAGGATGAGATGGAAAAAGATAATGCTGGGCTTCCTCGGAGTAGAAAAAGTCGGTGATGCTCTAGCAGACGTCATCCTTTACTCACAGGCATCCATCAGGATCAGATACTAACAAGGGGCTTCAACAACTGCTGAAAAAAAAGCAGAAGGAGATGGGGGGCAGCGACATGGAGGTTGATGTTCACCTGCAAAGTGACAGGGGCAGATCCTGTGAGTATCTGATGGCAGTTGGGCACAAAATCAGATGCAGACTGGTAAATACTGATACAGACCCTGACAACATGGATATTGAAGATACAGTGCAAGCATCTGCTGTTACCGCTAAGCGAACTTAGTATGCTTGGCCAAGAAGTTCCCTGCAATAGGGATGAACTAAGGCAACAAGCCCACTCATCGAGAAGTGCTGCAACTAAGACTAATGCGAGGATTGGGAGCTGAGTGACTAAGATCACTTGAGAGGCGTTCAGGGAACTGATAAGAACTGATGATCAGGTTCAGGATCAGATGTGAACGTTTAAGAACGAATAGATTAAACTTAAGGTACTACTACTAACAAAGTGTGTACTTAAGTTTAATGTAAGAATATAACATGTAGCGACAGTTATATGTAACGATATAACATAAACGTTATGTTATACTTACAGTAGGTAATGTCTGTGAATGATCATGTAAATGACAGTAAGCTAGATAAGACTTTATCTATGAAACGATTGTAAGACTTTAACAAAAGTGGTATGTCAAGATAGATAAGTATAAACGAATGACTTATCACATGATCATGTTGATTGTAACAAACAATTGTCAATAATGCGAACATGCATTGGTTGTAACATCTGCGCTCGACTCCACACCCATTGACAAAGGTAAGCTGCAACCCTCAGTAAGAGCAGCCTGCTGATTTGTGATGCTAAGGCCGTTTTGGGTCTGAGGAGCTTTCGAGTGAGTGTAGGCACCGTTATGATGGCCATTGTTCTTACCTATACTGCAATGAGGCTTGACCTCAAGTGATGGGGAAAGGACGCCAAAAAGAGCGCCATCTAAGCCCCAGGAAGTCAATGAGAAGGGCGTCTTCAAGCCTGGCCTGGAACATTGGGAAGAAGCAGGGCCTGGGGACCAGAGTGAGCCATAGAACTGCTTGCATGGTGCTCTGTACTTACTGGCTTTAGTTGATGAGATCATGTCCAGTGAGGATGTTGGTGAAGGGGGGACGCTGAAAGCAGCATCAAAGGCATGCTATACAGCTGCGTTAGGTGATCCGACAGGTAAGGGTTCAAAGACCCCTGTCCAAACCAACAGAAGATGCACAGCTAAGGACAATGGTGAGTGAATGTCAGCACTTTACACTCCCCCACCTAACCGAGTGCATTCCGAGTTCATTCCGAGCATTCCGAGTGTATTCC
>QFEO01011272.1:0-14836 GCA_003316615.1 Amanita pseudoporphyria | reverse complement strand
TTTAGCCTTCACACCTCCCCGACATATCTTACAAACCCAGATACCCGACTGAGTCATACGCTCACTCGCCAGAGACGGACGCCCTGTTTACCTCAAATTGACCTCACATTGCGTGCAATACTTTATGAAAAGAAACCCCGTTTCGTCATTCTCTTCTCCCACCAAGCAACATCTTACTCCCAGATATTTTTTACGGATCCTTCTTACGTTCCAGACAAAGAAATTTTTTACGATTATCCAACGGGGTGCCCAAACCCATGCTGTACGGACGATTGCGAGCTTATTAGATTCCCTCGTTGTGGGGTCGAAAGCGCGACGGTTTTGGATGTCAGAACCAAGCATAAACGGAGACGATTTGTGCCCAAACAGATGTGCAACTGGATCAGCTGTGATGTTGTTTTCAGCGACGACTCCACGTCATTCGCCTCGGAAAGTAAAGAGAACTCAGCGATTGATGGCAAACGTATTGTCGGAAAACTCTGCAGCGGGTGTAGATTAGTCAAATATTGCTCTCCAGAGCATCAGAAAGAAGATTGGGAAGAGCATCGAAGAGTGTGTATCAAATTCAGTATATGATGGAGCTGCCATAGCGCTCTATTTTCTCTTTTCTTTTCTTATATGCGCTTGCCGTGGGGACTCGAAACATTTAGGCAAGTGTTATATTTGTACCTTGTACTGTGAGAATGCATTTTCTATTGCATGTATCCACTAGATTTTGTAATGCCAAAAGAGACACATAAAACCATACAAATCTAAATGCGGTAGGCAGTAAAAGGTAAAGTGTAAAAATGCCCTTAAAGAGAATACTTTGTCTTCTTCCTCGCATTCACCGATGAAAACCCTCTGGCACCAGCCTCGTCTATAGCTAGAATTTCCTCATCTGTTAATGGCTCTTTATACATAATCAGAAGGCTTCTGAGGTTGATGGACTTGGAAATTGATATTTACCAATATCAGCCGATTCAAGATATTCCCGAAGGTGCTGCTTTTTCGTGCTTGTCCTGTAATGGTAAATCAGGACTGGCGAAGAACGGCAGCTAAATGCACCTACGTGACTATCACCGCACCTTTCGCTCTGACCCAGGCAAACAAAACTTGCGAAGGTTGTACGCCCCTTCTCTTAGCTGCGGTGTTCACTGGTTTATCTATCGGACCTCCAGCATGCTTTGTTATCGGGCTATACTTTGCTTTATAAAAGACCACGCTGCACGACGTGATGTACATACGAGAGGCTGCCATATGCTTCAATGACAATGTTATTCAATGTGGCGTATTCTATAAGAGTTTTGTGTTCCGTATAATTATACGGGTCTAGCCGAATCTGTGATTAGTAGGCAACTACTCAGATATGAAATAGTCTCAGGAACGACGAAGAACTAACCTGGTTAACAGCGGGCTTGACGGTTGCAGTCTTAATGAGTGTTTGCAGTTGCTCCAGATTAAAGTTGCTGACTCCAATGCTCCTAGCACATCGATTAGCCCTAGTACAAGCATATGAGCTGTAGTATGCACTTGGCAAGACCGTCTTTCTTAATCTTCTCGAATTCCTTCCAAGAATTTTCAAAGTCCCTCGGGACGTGTATCAGATACAAATCCAAATACTTAAGCCCAAGCTACATACAGGCAGTCAGGGTGGCAATGAAAGAACCCAAAGACGACCTACTTTAGAGAGACTTTCTCGAACGGCCTGTTGGACGTCCCCTGATGAATACTTGGTCGTGACATAAATTTTTGAGCGATCCAGGCCGCTTCGTCTTATAGCCCGCCCTGTCGACTCTTCCGTTTGATAAACTTTTACGCGGCATTAGCATTTGGTGTATCTAGCGTTGGGCAACTCTACATTGGGCAGTGTCGATGTGAGAAAAACCAGAGTTCAGGGCTTGCTCTACGTATTCCGAAACGTTTTTAAACTTCAAGACGGAGCCCGTTCCAAAGGCGATAGCTGGTATCTGAGCAAAAAATCTATCATTTCAGAGGCGAATGCGCCATCTATCTCACCTTATTTCCGTCGTTAAGGATCTTAGTACCGAATGGCATGATATAAGTGGAAGGAATGGAGATAAGGTGGTCGTTTGGTGCTGCACGCCGTCAGGGCAACTCCAGAGTGCTCCGAGCAGTGGTAGTAAGGTGAGCCGAAGCGGCCAGAAAGGATATATTGAGACGAGTTGGACAACAGTGAGCATTCTGGGGGACTCCTACAAAGTTGCGGTCGTTTCAGTCGCCATCTCATTCTCATGGAGCTCCAACAGCACTTACCACAGGCATGTAAACGGGATGGCTCGTTCTACTTCCGCGATGGCAACTGTATTATTCGAGTCGAAGACACTCTCTTCAATGTGAGTGCAGCCATACTATTTTCGTCGAAGTAATATACTAAATCCAAGTATCAGGTACACCAAATCATCTTGAGCAGGGATTCATCGAGCTTCGAAACCATGTTTTCCCTGCCTCAGGGAGCAAAACCTATAGAAGGAACCTCAGACGGGAATCCAGTCTTCTTGTCGGGGGATACCGTCTCAGAATTCAAACATTTCTTATGGGTCTTATATGCATTGAAAGTACTCTTATTCGTAGTTCTTCATCCTAATAACACCCTCTAATAAACAGGCCCTCTGAAATTGCACTGCTCTCATCGGGAGGTGGTGATTTATCTCTCCTGATCGATGTTGCCCAAGTTGCCCACAAATACTCCTTCCAGTCGACAGAAACATGGGCACTTGATGTCATCTATGGTCGAGTCACTCAACAAGCCATTTTTTCACTGTCCGAGGGGATAGCTATACCCCAGTCATCCTCATTGTTGAGTCCCCCCGCGACCCTAGAACAACTTACCCGCCTTCTACGACTGACCCAACTTTGCAATCACCAACGCCTTCTAAATACCTTAGTTAGTGTCTTAGCGGAGTTGGCGAGGAGTTCTACCCGTTATGCATTTGTGGCCATGTCTATTGCCGATGAGCTAGACATTCCAAATCTCCGCGGAATCAGCTACTTGGAGGTCTTGCAGAAATATCCTATCGATAAATGGTCTTTACCAGAACCTGACACCCAATGCGAAGAACACGCAGCACAGTCGAACACAGAAAAGGAAACTCAAGAAGAGGAGATGCCGACTATAACGCCTGCTCAGCTGACACGCCTCTTAACGGGCTATTATCGTCTCACAAGAACATGGGAACGTATTCGGTTATCACCTCCTGAGTTTGGACATGCACTGGTGTGCGGTGTCAGTCCCTGGCATCAGCATAAGTGCACGCTGAGCTGGATAGAATTCTGGAGAGAGCGAACTAGAAGCGAGCCCGTGCTCAGTCTAGGCGTGGCGGATGTTTTGGGAAAGCTTAAGCTAATCCAAAAGGAGTACGACAAGATGGGAGGCACGACGTATATGGACCACGAGTGCAAGCTGCTGGCAAAGAAATACCTCCTAGAGATGATTAAGACAATTGAAGATGGCCTCCCTGAATTCTTCTCTGACCCGTTGTAATTCAGGGGATTATATCAGGGTTGTAGCGAACAGTGTCAGTGCTTCAGCAGTCCACACTTACGTATTTGAGCCCACAGATATAGAATTTCATCACACGGTATACGAAGTTATTCACAATGTCACACTCTTATGGTCCAGACTCTGATGATCTGATCACGAACCGTAATCCCAAGTTCAATGTGCAAAGGAACTGGTTGTCTGAACGCTCGGCCCCATCATACTCCGCATGAGCTGGTCAATGTCATTGGTTGACGGTGGCTGGACAAGACCAGACTGTGATCCTCGCAGTAGCGTCTGTTCATACAGTTCGTTCTCTTTGATCTCGCGTACTTGCTTTCGCAAGGATAGCACTACTTTCTCGTACAATTCTAAATAATGGATCTTATTCAGGTTTTAATATCATTTTCAAGCTACACACCCTTTTCAGGCCCTTCTAGTAAAGGAGATCGGTTTGCGTCTTCTTCCTCCTTCCTCAGTTTCCGTAGATCAAGTGAACCTTCGCACTCGCTCGCCAAAGCCTCGTCGCTCAGCTTGAGGTCTGATAAAGATGTTTGATCTTTCCTATATTTGGTGCCGGCAGGAGAGGGGCGTGGAGGACTGGTGGAGCATATTCCGTGATGTGCGCGTTTGAAGACGTTCTGGATGATGCCATCATGTCATAGATAAGGTGCGTAGTACCATGCCCTTTGTTCGCTTCCCCCTACCCACAGTAGAAAAATGCGGACGTCTTTCGTCTCATCATCCTTAGCTGCTGTTGCGGTATCAGTCGCGATTCTGGTGTTGTTGAGGAAGAAGAAACAGAAAACGACATATCCACCAGGACCACCGCCCAAGCTGATAATCGGCAATGCACTCGATGTGCCATTCGAGAAGCCATGGCTCAAGTATTCTAATTGGTCAAAGCAATACAATAGTACGTAAATATGTATTCCGGCAACATGGTCTGGAACGAGCAGTTATATTTCAGGCGACATAATCCACTTGTCGGTGATGAACACACACATTATTGTCCTCCATAAGAAGGAAGATGTCATCGCGCTCCTGGAGAAGAGATCGTCTATTTATTCGGGCCGCTCATCACTTGCAACCCTGAAATTGTACGTTCGTGTTACATATAAAACTCTTGCGACGGTTAGCTGATTCATACATATCCTAGATTGGACGTGGAGAACCTTACTGCTATGTTGGATTACGGAAGTGATTGGAGAAAGCATAGGAAGTTATATAAAGAAGGCTTACGGAAGGAGCTTATGCCTTTATACATGCACATCCAGACGAAAAAGGCCCACCAGCTGCTACGACTGCTTCTGAATGATCCGGAAGACTTTGCAAAACATTGCAAGTGGTGTGTCATCTTCGGTATATTTTTGGCGCGTGATAGTTGCTCATCAACTGATAGGCTCGCTACCGCTAATATAATGTCCATGATATATAACTATGATCTCATTCCAGGACAGGAGGGCGAACGTTTCGTAAAAGTGGCAGAGGAATCTGTGAAAAAATTTGCGGAGCTGTCTGTACCGACCAGCACTTTCATTAATGTGCTACCGTTCCTTAGGCACATACCTCCATGGATACCTGGAGCATCAACCCAGAAGCTTGCTGCAGAGGTTAGGCAAAACTTTAATACATATAAGAATGAACCATTCAAATATGTGGAGCGGAACCTGGTAATTCTTGTTCAGTAATGCTCTCACAAGATGTTTTTACGAGCTCACAGGCTGCTGGGAAAACTAATGAATGCATGTTGGCAGACTTCCTGCAGCATCGTACCAAGGTTGACGGAGTCTACGAAGATGAGGATATCCTAAAGAACATGATTGCGACGGCTTATGTTGGTACGTATTTCGGTATTAGTATTTTTGGCATTCTTTGAATTCGGGTTCAGCCGGTGTAGAAACAGTACGCACTGTGAATCAATTCAATTCATTCTTTAAACCGACCTTGCTCATAGGTTCTGACTGCGCTATTAATTTTCTTCTTTACCATGGCAAATAATCCCTCCGCGCAGAAAAAAGCACAAGAGGAGATCGACCGAGTGATAGGGACAGAACGACTGCCTAATTTTGACGACAGAGCTTCCCTACCTTATATCGAAGCCTTACTCAGGGAAAATTTGAGATGGCGTGTCATATCACCACTTGGTGTGCCACATGCCACTACTGATGATGACACGTATAATGGATTTTATTTCCCCAAAGGCAAGTCTTGGTCGTATTTTTAATATCGTTCCTCACTATTTTAAACCTAGGTTCAATTGTTCTGGCAAACGTCTGGTAAAGTCACGCTGTCCATGAAGGCTGCAAGGGCTCATAGACGATATTCTGTAGGGCGATCACACGTGATGAAAATGTGTATCCTGATCCAGAGTCGTTCAAACCAGAACGATTCTTCAATCCTGATGGTACCCTGAATGATGATAGGGTACAGTATACCTTCGGCTTTGGACGCAGGTATGTAGTATTCATGCTTGGAACGTAAAATGTTTAATATATTCGTCATCGTGCTCAGGATATGTCCCGGTGAAATCATAGTTGATACATTAGTACGTTATTGCGTTGCTTTGCAAAGCATAGTTCATCAAACAGTTATTGTAGCTATGGTTAATTGCAACTACGGTATTGTCCACGTTCAGCATTTCCAAATCAAAGGATGAGAATGGCGTTGAGATTGACATTGATCTTAACGCTTTTACTACCTCGATCACCAGGTAAGCACCCATTACGCATGTTAGAAAGTGTATATGCTGACACGTTTGTTAACTTGACAGTGCGCCACTTCCGTTCAAATGCTCGATTGTCCCTCGGTTTCCACAATCCGAGGCTCTCATTCACAACGCCGTGAGCGAGAGAGCAGAAAACGCCTAATTGGGCTCAGAGGCAAAGGTCGTTTAAGGATCAGATCGAAACAGATAGCGTTGGAAACAGAAGTCGTCTCTTCCTGTGTATATCAACAATATTTGCAAATCTTATATATCATGCGTGACGGATTCTGTCGTATGGGTCTGCACCGCACAAACCATCCAACTGACGATCTAGCGATCAGTTGTGTTCCTCGGATAGTCCACTGCCTGTAATGGACAATATTTCTACAATCCAAACACCATGAATGCACGTCTTCGAACATGGATTGGCCAGATTCTCGCTACCAGTACTCTCCTTCCTGGACCGAAGCCATTTTCCCCTCAGTGGGTCGCTTACTTAAGTAAAGAATGCAAACACACGAACGCCGGTCGTTTTAACCTAGCACAACACCTGAAACTTAAGACAGAAAAGATCTGAAAATTGTATCCCTCCGTCATCATAATGGTAGGAACCCCCGAGAATGTGTACCGGCGATGGAGTGACCCAGTGGGGCAGTGCTAGGAGATCCCTGCAGGATTTGCAATCGGTACACTTACTAGTGTTGATCCCACCGGAAATGGAAATGGAAATGAATGTCTATTCCTGGAGCGTGAGATTGAGCGAATGTTCTCTGGATGCTGTGCCAGTGAGGCTAGGAAGAACGTCGGCTAGCTGTGGGCGGATGACCCGCTTCTGCTTGCACGCCGACCTAATTGAGATAACCGGTAGCCGATGCGCCACGTCCGATGTGGTGACGCATCTCACGCCTAGACAAGATCGCTATTATCATCTCGTACATCTTGTGCGGAAAGTTGCGTGCTCAGTAAAAGCCTACTAAAAGGGGCAGGTAGCGTCGCTTGCGCAATGATCACTATCCAATGAGGCACTTGACAGTTGACGCAAAGTAAAGTGTCACAAGTTTTCTGCGGGCGACAATCTCGGGAGTATTGTTTGTGTGGCGCCGTCAGATGGAGTTTAGCGCACTTAGCACAAACTGATTGCGAAAATCAAAGAGGTATGACCCCAAGCATGCTGCCCTCCTGTCCATTACCAAATTTTGTCATGTGTTGGCTCATTTAAAGAGTGCATACAGATATCGGACAGAAATACGTAAAGTGGTCAACAACAATATGATTCGCGATTGGGCATCCTCACCCTGTATCGGCTCGCTCTTTCCCGGTGAAGTACAACTCCAGTGCCAGGTGTCGTAATTAATATATACAAGTCCAACCGATTGAAATTTTTATCTTTGTTCGATTTTCGCTGTTCGATTTCTCACGACTGGATGCCGAGAGATTATAGGCTGCGGAGGAGCCGGTGGGCGATCCCCCTCTAGCCAGTTTTTGCCCGCGGTATGGTTGGGGAGCCGGCACCCGCCGTTTATGACGGCTATATCAACGTCCCTGCAACTTGAGGAAGCAACACCGGTACGTGTCACATCATGATATGTAATGGTCTTTTCAAGGCATAGTATATAACTGTGCTTTTTCAGATATGTTCATTGTCTTGACTCCCCTCCATCGGAAATTTCTGCACACTACGAAAGATGACCACATCTCTCGTCTCATCATCTCTAGCTGCCGTTGTTGTATCGGCTGTGATACTGGTATTACGACAGAAGAAACAACAATTGTCGTATCCGCCAGGACCACCTACTAAACCAATAATAGGCAATTTGCTCGACGTGCCATTTGAAAAGCCATGGCTCCATTATTTCGACTGGTCGAAGCAATACAATAGTTCGTGATTACTTTTCTATCAGTCTGTATTGGAACAAGTAATTATTCTTCAGGCGACATAATTCACTTGTCGGTGGCAAATGTACATATTTTTGTACTTCACAAGATGAAAGATGTCATTGCCCTCATGGAAAAGAGATCAGCTATTTATTCAGGTCGCCCATCACTTCCAATCCTGAAATTGTACGTTTATACTATACAAACGTACTCAGACTCGAGAGTAATGTTCGCTTATCCTAGATTGGACGTGGAAAACCTTACTCCTATGATGGATTACGGACACGATTGGCGAAAACACAGGAAGTTATTTAAAGAAGGCTTACGGAAGGAACTTATGCCTTCGTATATACACGTCCAGACAGAAAAAGTGCATCTGCTTTTACATCTGCTTCTGGACGGTCCAGAACACTTTATGGAGCATTCCAAATGGTACACTTGTCTGAAGCGTATTTTCTGCGAGTGACAGTTGTTCATCCTTTGACAGGCTTGCCACTGCTAATATCATGTCCACGATATATAACTATGACGTGATTCCAGGACGAATTGAACGCTTCGTCAAAGTGGCAGAGGAATCTGTGAACAAAATTTCGGAGCTTTTGCTACCGACTAGTACTTTCGTTAATGTATTGCCATTTCTGAGGCATATACCTCCATGGGTACCCGGTGCATCGACTCAGAAGATTGCTGCGGATGTCAGGAGAGATTTTAATACGTATAAAAACGAGCCATTTGAATATGTGGAGCGAAACTTGGTAATGTCTTTCAGTAATGTTCCTTCTTAAATTCTGATGGGTTTGTAGGCCGCTGGGAAAGCCGGAGAATGCATGTTGGCAGACATGCTACAACGTCGTACTAAAGTTGATGGAGCATATGAAGACGAGGAAATCCTAAAGAATATGGTAGCGACAGCTTACATCGGTATGCATTTTTGTTATCAGTATTCTTAGCGTTCTCTGAAATTGGGTTTTAGCCGGTGTAGAAACAGTAAGTACCGTGAATCGGCATGATTCGTTCCTTGAACTAATTTTATTGAAAGGTTCAGACCATACTATCAATTTTCTTCTTCACTATGACGTGTAATCCTTCTGCACAGAAAAAAGCACAAGAGGAAATCGATCGAGTTGTAGGGACTGAACGACTGCCTAATTTTGGGGACAGAGCTTCCTTACCCTATGTCGAAGCTCTGCTCAGGGAAACTTTAAGATGGCGTCCTGCGACTCCGCTTTCTGTACCACACAGTACTGTCGATGATGACACCTACAACGGTTTTTATTTCCCCAAAGGCAAGTTTTTGTCTTACAGATAATGTCGTCATCTGCTATTTTAAAGCTAGGTTCGATTATAATGGCAAATGTCTGGTAAAGTCTTATGCCCGTCATTTATGATAACTTTTAAATGATGTCTTGAAGGGCTATCACACGCGATGAAGCGGTGTATCCTGATCCAGAATCGTTCAAACCTGAACGGTTCTTCAATTCCGACGGTACTCTGAATGACGACACCATGCAGTATGCCTTCGGCTTCGGACGCAGGTATGTAGTACTTACGCTTGGCGTGTAGACGTTAACGAATTTGCGGTAACTGTGCAGGATATGTCCCGGACGGTTTATAGCTGAATCTCTAGTATGTTTCCCCTTTGCTTGGAAAAGCAGATAAATTACAAGACAATTCCCGTAGCTATGGCTGGTCACAGCTACCGTCCTGTCCACATTCAACGTTTCCAAAGCAACGGACGAAAATGGTGTTGAGATTGAGCTTGATCTTACCGCATTTACTAGTGCGACTACTAGGCAAGTAGTACTTGTTACGCATGCTAGAAATTACATTCTAACACGCCTGTTGATTTGATAGTCCACCGCTTCCGTTTAAATGTTCGATTATTCGCCGCTCTCATCAGGCTGAGGTTGTCATTCGTAACGCCGTAAATGAGAGGCAGACGATACCTAATTCGGCCTGAGGGCGGAGGTTGTTGACAAATATGCGAGAACGGACGCCTCGAATAGAGCCGCGCATTTAACATCATAACGAATATCTATTAAAATAAAAATGCCTGGATATTGAATATTGAATCGTGAGTACGGCACTGGTTCATACATATTCCAACCAACCAATGTTCAAACGTTTATCTCACCTCCATCTCCTTTCCCTCGTCATCCTCTCCGTCTTCACTCCCCCTTTATTCGCCACAGTCCCTGCCGCCGCCGTCTTCGTCGGCCTCCGGCTGCAACAGTTGTTATCTCTGTAACTATTTTGGATAGGTAATAGACTTCAGAATCGACGGGTTCCGTCCTGCCTATTTCAGTCCCAGATTCGTGCATGCTAAAGAGTCTGCCTCCGCACAACGGTAGTCCAACGCCGGCTATACCCGTCATCCCTATTTCTCTAAGAAACGCATCAAGGCACGGACTGGTGTTTTGTCAGGGTATGGGTTTCGGAAATGCGGATGAACGTTCTGAATATATTCCCGACCTTAATAGTGACTTTTATGCATGTGGCACCGTACCAGGGAACCTGGGGGAAGTTTTCTTAATCTCTTCCTGCGTGGTGAAGTGCAAGGCTAATGGCTATTTGAGGGCCGCACTGTTGTAGGACGTACGTTGGCTGATGGCACCATTCCAACAGACGTCTGTCATGTGGGGGATGTGATTCTCAGGGTTCTCTAGTAGCGAATTTGACCCTGAATGTGATAGAGATAAGATACTATCACTATCAAACCCACAATGCACGTTGACAGACTTCCCTGGCGCTCGATAGTACTTTCGTTAATACCGGACCTATAGTTCAGTAACACCACGAACTAGGGATTACTAGGCGCAGATGATTTAAGGGAGGCTACGAAACAAAGGAAAAATGTAATAAAGACAATGGACATTGTAACAATGAGAAGTTCAGCGTATACATGGAGACACATCCAGCAGATAGACATAGCTACGCTCCTCGGTTGGCCTTGTCGAGCACTAGATGGTGCTGTGTTAGACTTCCCTCAGGTACCATACAGGATCGTGGTCGCACTCACCTGCCTCGAGAGCCACCTCACTGGAATCGGTTCCCTGGATTTCAACAGCTATGCCGACAAGGGACTTTCTGAGCGCATCCTTGGAAGACGCGAACAACATCTTCTGCTTGATCTTTGCCGTATCGGGAGACCTGGTAAGTAACGGATCAGGCCATCGTGGCATCCCAACAGCATCTCGGTCACATTGAGCGTGCGGATGCGATATCCAATTACGAAAGGCTAACCAGCACATACTAGGTGCGCCGTGATAGAAATCGGTCAGGACTTACCAGGAAACAAAGACCAACTTGTTTCGCTTGCCCGCTCCCTCCTTCTCAAATTCAAGATCATAGACTGCCCATCTACATTCAGCCTCGGGGAGATCGCTCAAAAACTCGTCATAGTCATTCGATTCGGACTCTTTTTTAACAGTAATCTGGGTGTTGTTGTCGTTCAGACCAAAAATGATGTATTTGAGTTTTTTGCGGAGTTTCAGCTTTTGGTAAGTTTCCAAACAAATGGGATCGACGCCGACACCGGAAGCCTGTTTCATGATAAGCCAGAAATGGGCACATGGTTCCCGATGGACTTGCCATGTTCTAGTTGATCAAGATGAAGGGCAGCGGTAAGGTGATGAAGACAAACAACAAGCGTCTACGACTAGATAAAGCACACGATCACCCATATTTGGTCATCCATCAGTTACTGACTCTACGCAAAAACATCATCTAGCCATCGCTCGTAGTCGTACTCCAGTTCTCCAGCTCCGTTTATGCCACTTGGCATAGCCTCGCGCAGGTAGTCAATAGATGTGCTTGGCAGCTGCGCCAACCGTAGGTCCAGTTCCGTGACGTACGGCTGCTTTCAGTCAGCGCCCGATCTATTCTGGTACCGAATTTCATACCTTATCGCCTGCAATACCATGAAACGCCTCCCGTAATTGTTCTGGGGATGTCTGATCCTCGGTGATGTCAACCTAATAACAAGGCACAATCAAAAAATTGCCGTCTGCGAAGCAGGACTACCCACTAATAAATTGATAAACGCCTCGTAAGTGACTGCGCCGTAGTCTTCCGTGAGCTGGTCGTAAATATAGTTCATGTCGTTATCAGAGTAGACGAGCCCTAAGCTCGCCAGCGCAGCTGCCATTTCTGACAAGTTCAGTGTATTTGTCTCATCCTTGTCAAAGTATCTGAATGTGCTTTCGAACTGTTCCAGCTGCGCCGGAGTCAGGTTTGTCATATTACGAGAAACGATCTGTAATAATCCGTTAAGCTTGCACCAGCGCGTAGAGCAGAATGTTTTGACCTGGTTATCAATGAACGCGATCTTCTTTGCAATACTTTGAACTAGCAACTCCAGCTCAAATTCCAAGTCTTGAAAGGTGAACACAGTATAATCATTCTCTTCCACGTTCGCAGCTGTGCACTCTGCTTCTGCACCCGCAGCTTCTTCTAGTTTTTCTGACAAGGCTGGCATTTTGGTCTGTACCCCGTGCACCTTCTGTTGCTGTTCCTGTGTATACCTGGTGAGTTGATTGCTATGTTGGTAGGGTAGATGACTAGTACTACCTCTAAGGGGCCTTCGATCGCCGCCAGCTCCGATGATATTTGATGCAGGTCTTGCTCAAAGTTGTTTGCTAGCCCTGCAAAACGCTTCCGGAGTGATTCCTTTATCCTAAGAAATTCCGACATAAGTCTAGATAGACCGAAGGTTGAAAAGTCCTACTGCTGTATTTGTGCATTTATGGCTCTGGATCTCTTGGCTTCTGAGTCAAGCAGTTGCTTCCAAGCATCGTCTAGGTCGGATAAAGAAAGCCCCAGTGGTGGTATGTATTCGCGTAACCCATACGTTCTCAGCTTTGTCTGCACGTTTCCGAACAGCGTTGCGATATCTTGTTTCTCTGCAACCCATGTGCGTTTGGTGGTTTGCTTATAATTTGCAAGTTCACTCCGTTGCTCTTTGGCATCCTGGTAAGTGCCGGCAAATGCACATGCGGACCAATGTTCTTGTATTTCAGAGAGAGCGGCAAGGAGCTGATACTTTTAGAAAAAAAGCGTATACTTGGTCGTTCTTCGCTTACCAGTCGCGCCCGACGTTCGTAGTCGTTTCGGGAGAGCCAAACAGATTGCATCAGCTCGGCGAATTTCTCGACGCGTCGCGACACGGTTTCAGCTTGGTCTGTGTATACGATACTTCAGTATTGAACGATGCAGCACAATAGAACCTACCCATAGTAGAAAAGGCATGGAAATAACTTGCAACGTAAGTCATGACGCTACGCTCGTCCGGGTGTTGGGAGTCGCATAGGTCCTCGACTTCGAGTAGTTGCTACCTGAATTAGGATGAGATTCTACAACTTCAAGGCCGAGACAACTCACGGGTATATTGAGGTGCTCTGCAGCAGTTATAAAAGCAAGTCTAGTGTTTCCGTGTCTGTCAGACTGGGGGAGATATGTGCATCACTGGAAGAATATTTTGTGCATATATACATGCCTTGTCTAGTTTATCATAATCCAGTAGATCGGGACGATGGCAATGTATTAAGGCACATCTATGCATTTGTCAGTCTTTGGCATGGCTAGAGCAGAATGCGACGGACAAAGCAAGCCCATCTGACCAACTATGAGAAAAATCTTGTACATTAACTTCCTTGTAGGGCGCCGTTTTCCTTTGACACCATATAAGAAGTCCTTCTTTGGCTGAGAGCCCTTCTTCGCTACAAAAGTATAAATGATATTCTTGACAAGCTGAGGTATGGGCTCGTACCTGATATCCGCAATGGTAAAGCGAAGGATCAAAGTCCAGATCATTCCAAGAATAAGCTTGAGGTTCCCGTCAATAATATCTTTCTGTGCGTTAACTTTCGGTGACATGGATTTAATAATGTATGCATTGCAGACCTTCTGGGCCTATGTTTGTGAGCTTTACGCCTCTGGAGTTGATAAACTCCAAGGCCTTATTGACGTTCTCAGCCTTCTGTACGCGCATTCGAGGGTTCTTATTATAGCGCCCCAAGGACGTATCGCCTGTTTATTCGTTAGTGCCCATAAGCGTATTTAGAAATCTTTGACTCACCCATTATCTCCTGTGCTCAGACAGTCCATACTTAGCGCTATATAATACATGCTAGTGCACTCACCATGAGCTGAATAAGGCGAACGCCATCGGACAGATCTTTGACAAGAGACATCATTGCAGGATAACCATTCGCCTCCAGCTTCGTGTTTAGCCTTCATTGTGAAAGGCTGTAAGCTACAGGGTTGAGCAGTCGAGTTCTATACAATGCACCATTTACAGAACGTTCTCTCCTGTACATCGCGGGATCGTGCCTCGAGGTCCATGGTTGGAACTGGTGCGTGCTACTTGGCCCGAGATGTTCAATTTCAAAGTCCGTCGGCGCGTCTCTCCATCTTTCTTGCCTCCATGGCCACTCAATTTGACCGCATATATCATGATCTTTCTGCAGAAGTCGGAAGTGCGTTTCAAAGCACACATACTCGCGGGGCTTGCACTAATTCTCATTTCTTAGAGTTCCGAATCGCTTCCAGCGGTATGGCCTGGAAAGGCGCAGATTCCGAAGGCGTGACGGCGATGGCAGCTTCAGATATCAAGTGGGCCCAGTGGGTGCGCGTGGCCCGGAGTTTTCAGCTGAGGATAGGGTTGAAGGATCACAGAAAGGAAAAATTCGACGGGTTCACGCGAGAAGTGCGTCTTCCTCGTGGCTACAAGTCCATCGCTAACCGGAAAATTATAGGATCATGAGAAGCTCTCA
>QFEO01011270.1:0-10778 GCA_003316615.1 Amanita pseudoporphyria | reverse complement strand
CTCCAATGGCTTCGTTATATATTTCTTTCATACTTTCAGCTCCAAGAAATGTACAAAGAAGGATTTTTACTACCATATCAAGTTTCCGGCTGCATAATTCGTCTTCGAGCATAGTGGATAAATCGGTCAACGTCTTTTCACCACCTAAGAGGGTGAAGAAGTCGTTCGCAAATTGATGCAGAGCCATCCCATCACCGAGGAAATGAGTGGCACAAATAAGGAACTCGCACTCAGCCAAGTCAGAGTTAGTTTGCTCTTGATGCGTAGACTCTGGTAGGCTAATGATGAGATATGACAGACGCTCATTAGCAAGTGTACGGGGACCGTTAAGGTAAGAATTAACTAAGTCTGATAAATGAAATCAGTGTACGGAACGTTCCCAAAGAAGTCAGTCGTACCATCACCAGATTGTGAACGGTATTCCAGGTTTTCCTCGGCAGAAGCCAGTGCCACTTTGGAATTCCGCGGTAGCACGTAGCTGAAAAAGCAGTTAACATGCAAGTTGTCTGCACAACGATTTTGCACATACACAAATCGTACATCGTCGTAATCGTGCATGTGGACTTTTGACGCGAGTAACGGATGGTGTAGACGCATGATGGCCCAAACTAAACATACGCGACCGTGTTCTATGAACGAACGGTTTATTCGGCATCCTAGACGCAGGTACCTATCGGGTCGGGTTCATCGTACTTTCTCCTGTATGATCAAGTCAAGAAACTAACATGTCATTGACGCCATTCCCGCGCGAAGGCAAATAGTAAGACAGCTCTGTGTCCCCCAGACGCCGTTCAAAGCATATCTTCTCGTCTTTCACTTCTTCGGCTGCGACATCCACACGGGCATGTGTTGTTTTGATCACCCTACTTGGGTGTTTTGAACGAAGAACACTGAGGCCTTTCCTGAGCCATGATTCAAGTTTAACAGTCGTCTCTCTGAAAACCAGAATGGCCATGTTGACGGGTACCGCACACGAGGGTTTGCCACTGGCGCCCAAAGGCAGGGGCTTCTAAATATATCAGGAGTACGGTCATGATTCTGATCATCATCTTCTTCATTAACCCGAAGAGGGAATTCCGTTGGACTGGACAGGAGGGAGGGGTATCTGAATGCTGTACGTGAGAAGAGGCGCGGGGAGGATGCATGGATCTGGACAAAAAAAAGAAATCAGATGGATTCATAAGACGTCTATTCCGAAGCCCCTCGACTGTAATGCGGGAATTGTCTCTGGCACTAGTTATTTAGTAACCGCTGGCCTTGAGGTAAGCGCTAAATTGGTGCGCTGCTTTTATGTGAGAACTAATTGGAAATGCAGGTCTATGCCAGGGTAACGGAATAAGAGAGTTTAGTTCAAGTGCGTGTGACGGTACGGCAAGATAAGATCTACCATATAGGGAAACAGCACCAAGCTGCTGGTGATCGCTTCCTATATATGGGTAGGTAGGTATCAAGTATACTAGTTAACACGTGTTAGACTAAAAAGCAAAAGCTTTTATATATGTTAATATTGGAATTGGGGGCCTTTGATACACATCTGCCACTCTGGATAAGCGGCGTTCCTCACCGTAAGGAACATAGCTTCCATTCAAATTCGGTCTTCTACCATACTTATACATCAGAGCCAAAGTAAAAAATAGTTCGTGAGTCCGTCATCAATGCATCATCTCTTCTCCGTATGTTCGCCACGGTACCGCCACACAACCGTTTCATCTTCCTCCTCAACTTTTGACGTAAGAGGTAAAGACTCGACATCATTACGTTCCTTTGCGGCATTTTGTGCACCTTCGGCGTGTTTTACCCATGTATAGTACCTATAAATGTCATTTTTATTTTTGAATTTCGGTTACGGCCCGTGAAGCGTAACTCACAATGTGCCGACCATAATTACAAGAATTGACATGAAGCGGTTTCTGTTAGGAGTTAGGAGGACTAGTATTTGGACAAATAATTCGCCGACATACATATTGAGAAGATCGTTAAATATCATGACACCTAATACAGTTTGTAGAACAGATTTTGCAGCCTAGAGTAGTTGTCAGTAACGACGAGCGAGATTTTAAGGAAGAATTAACGAACGCTTGAAAACATGTGTGTTATTGGACTAGTCACTTTGATGCTTAGGAGACCGGCGATGCAGAGGAGGAACCCAAAGACGCCAGTGACCAGGCAACCCCAGACAAAGACATACGCATCCCAGTTAATATCGGCAACCTTGTGCAACAAGAGAGGGAGCTCGTTGTGAAGGACGACGAATGGTAGGAGGAACAATGCAGAACCGATGTTCGTCCACCAGGCTAATTGTATTGTGGAATTATTGCAATAAGGTAAGGATTTCTTGATGAGCACAGCGTGGACAGCGATAAAAACGGAAGAAAGTAATCCATAAACGAGAGATAGAAATGACGGAGATGATCTTAGCGGCACGGATGGATTGGGGGTAATGCCTAGTATGAAGCCCATTGATACAACAGCGGCTGCAGCTAGGGTTCGTGTTGAAGGAATGACACGAGTGTCGACAGCCGAGGCAAAGATGGTGAGAGGTAGAACCATTCCTCTTGCGATCTGCTACGATTTAGCCGCCAGCATAGGGGAGGACGAGCAGTGACGTTACCTGAAAGAATGTCGCCTCGACATCCCGTAAACATAACGTGTTGAAAACGAGGCCGACGATGTTCACAAGCACAACGGGCACAAGTTTCTTTGTTGTTTCTTTGTCGACGACTGGTAATTCAACGCGCTTGCTAATAAGCGCAGAAACGTGCAACAGCACAACAGCAATCACGAGCTGTATCAAGAGGAACAATAGGGGCAGCTCTGGTGCATTGTTAAGGACAGCCTTGTTACTATGACTAGTGAAGACCTATCGTCACATGGAGCAAGCAAGTAAGTCACTTACACAAAGACCATCTGCAACAGTCAGGATCGGTCGATTATCAGCAACACTCGAGGGACTCACGACAAGCGCTGCTGTCATGTAGAACATGACGACGGCGGCAACATGCACGGACTGCTTGGTAGGAAGGGGCATCTTGTTGGAGGGGACGCCCGGCCTGTGCAGGCTGAGGGAGAGGATATGAGCATATGGAAGTCCGCGGGCAGATCGATCGGCCACAGCATTGTACCCGGTTCTTTTTTTACGCTGATGCCGATCCGCTCCTGTCCTGCGTGTGGAAGGATGTCAACGAATTTGGAGTGCCTGCCATCAGGGGTCCACCCGCCCGGCCCAGATCTTTCATTTCAGAGGCCTACCCGCCTTTCCCCCGCTGAAGAGGGGTGTCAACTTTAGAAAAAGCCTCCCCATGAGCAGCTGGCAATACCCTATGTCCACCATCTACTCCAGCAACTCTTCCACCGAGGAGCTCGACCCAGGCGACACCGATATCTTGCTTGGGGAGGTCCACAAAGACACTGCTTACCCTTGGCAGCACTGGTATGGGAATCCCAGGCCAACAGACAGGCGGCCCTTCTACGTTGCAGGAGCGGTACTGTTTGTCTGCTTCATATCAGCGCTCATGTATAAGATGGGCGCACACATGGCTGGTAGGAGAACCGCGTTGCACTTGGTGCCGGAACAGAAAATTCCAGAGCGGTTGGCTGCTCTAAACGGTCCTCCAACGCCAAAATTCAGAGGTCAGGGCGTCAGTGAGTCGTCGCGTCGTTGGCTAATCGCCCTTTTTCTCCTCGATAGATAATCTAAATCCAAATTTGAGGTATATCTCCTCTTGGATAGACGCTGGATGGAGTACGTCACCTCCTTTCTAACGTTGACACATGATATTGACAGTAACCAGCGAACGATGTCATTACCTATGTAGGTACTTCCTGACACAGAGCAGGATGACAATTAACCCGTGATCGACCTCAGATGCACCTTTTATACCTTGCAACTATAACTCAGCGTATCGCTATAATGGGTGTTTTTACCCCCTCGCACATCGGGTTTGAAATGGAAACCATCGAGTTCGGAAAAGTCTTTGACGTTCCACGTTTGTCAAAGCTTCTTGGTCTACCCGTGCTCGAATGGCATGAAGTTAAAGATAAGAACAGCACAGAGGTAGACGAACTTGGTTGCTGGGATGTTTGGGAGTCTGTTCAGAAAGATGAGACTGAGCCGAGAAAGAGCCGGATCCCAGGCATAATAAGGCTTGGTACGAATCTGTCTTTGTTCTATGCCAAATCCGCGCTGACGGACAAGTTTAAACTAAGATATCTCTTACACCAAAACTCCTCCTTGGGTTAAGATTTTGCCCAACTACGAGCATGATCGGCATAGCTCCTTCTTTTCTCTCGCAGCTCTCGGGTTCCCTGATGTTCGAGCAGAAGTTCTAGGCGAACCAGTCATACATGAATCCCAGATTAACCACGTCCGACTTCCACCTGATGAACAGGTCTTGTGCTATGACTACCTTTACTATTCATGCAGCAGTTTGGTACGAGTATAATACGTTTAGCCTATTTTAATCCTATTCTGACTTTTCGTTTCCTCTAGCCCTTCGAGTTTGAATACGACTACAGTCCAGCATGGCGATTCGCCGGTCAATACATGCACTGGGCGCCAGAATTGGAGAAGTTGGCAGACCAATATCTGCGGCGTGCGATGGGACTCAGTAATTTCGAACCCACACCATTGGTTCGTCCATTTGACCCCAAGTCATCCATGCCTTTGTCCTGATACCTTGACAGTACATTTCTATCCATGCACGCCATAGCGATTTCGGCGAATATTGCGGTGATCTAACCCAGGACCAATGTTTTGCTTCTTTCGCTGTCATTGGACGTCGAATCGAGGAAGTCCGTCAGGAGTTGCGAGAACGAAGGGGGATAGATGTCCAACACGTAGTTATGACGAGCGACGAACGAAACGCGACGTGGTGGGAAGGTGTGAGGAAGCAGGGATGGTTCGTTCTTGATCACAGTAAAACGGTCGAAACATATGGACATTGGTGAGCGGACAAGGAGATAGTCTGTGGATGCCTTTCTCACAACCCTACCAGGTACCCTGTCCTAATTGACGCTGTAGTTCAATCGAATGGAGCGGGATTTATTGGAACAGACAGATCGACAATGACGGTTATGGCGAAGAAACGCGTTGAATCATGGCATAACGGACCCACGAGGACAGTCAAGTGGGGAACACCCACCGCGGACGATCATCGGAGACGACGGTATATCTAGTACATCTAACATATAAGTACTTTGGATTATTTGTTTGTATAATAAATACTTGGGACTATGGGTAAAGTGATTAGCTGGGCACCGCTATAGCATTTGGTCTAATGGGATTCTACTACGCGCCTTCAAAAGCACATGAAGCATAGCTGTTTGAGGCATTTTGACGTTGTAAGTCTTTCCGAGCCTTAATAGGTAGCCCGTAATATATTGAATTTCTGTTTTTTTCCCAAAACGTACGTCAGACAACATGGATGATATGTTCCCTCTTGTCGCAGCTGCCACTCGCAGCGCTTCCATATATAGGCTACTTTTCGTGAGGCTGGTAGGCGGACGACCGACATCGACTTTTTCAGAGTCGATCCCTTGTTGGGACAAATCGTTCAGCCAATGTCGCGTCTCTGCCATATACTGCGCTTCAAAAACATGCGCTGCCTCCCGACAAATCCAGTCCATTATACGCATAGCATCCTTAGACTCCAAGAGATCCCCATTGCGACAGTTCATGATGGCGGTCAAGGAGTTTATCGCAGCGTTGACCACCAGCTTTCGTCGCATGGCTAGCTGTGTTTCCGAAATGGGCTTCCAGGACACGTTCAGCTGCTCCATGCCCATGAGAGCCGAAATCGTCGTACACAAGCTTCGATACCGTGCACCGGCGGGATCGTTATGTGGTTTTTCGATATCCGTCAGCCGCAGAACGCGCTCGGGGCGTGGTATGCTTTCGTCATGATAACCGGCTTCAAAGTCTCGTCCGGCGGGGTCCGGGACAATGCCCAACTGTATCCTCCCGATGCCCGTATGGACAGCTGAATATTTATTTTTGATAAATACTCCGTGAGTGTTGGAAGCGAGGATAAAGTGTGGTCGTCGTTCTTCGTTTCGGAACACCTGGTCGACGAGTTCTTCATAGATGCCCATACCATTCTGTAAGAGGACGATAGTAGCGTCGCTGGATATGCGAGGAAGGAGGGTGTTTAGCGCAGAGGTAACTTGGTGTGCCTTGGTGGTTACGATGAGGGAAGTGATTTGCCGTAGGTCTGGATTCCCTGCCTGGTTGGATCTCAAGGGTGTCCGCTGGTGCTTGTCATCGTCGTTGTTGTCATCGACGGGCACTTCGAAGTGTTCGGACCGGAAGCTTTTTTCCGCCACGGTTATGCCATCTCGTTCGATGCTCACAGCAGCACCGTGGAGGAGAAAGTCCCGTGCTCGAGCAGGGGTTTTGTGTATGATGGAAATGTCATGGGAGAGGGGAAGCACGCGGCGAAGACTGTGAGCGATGAGATGTCCTATTGCACCAAGGCCCAGTACATGGAAATGCATGCTAGGTACATTATGTAACACGCGAACAAATACCATCAGGAAATTATTGGCTCATCCATCGATAGTATCATTAAGGATGGAGTCTATCGTTCTGCAGCGCACTGGCCAAAAGGTTTGCTGTAGCTGATGGTTTTATTCTATATGCTGACTATATCAGATGCCCCTCGTTGGGTAAGTAAAAAAGGCAAAGCTCATCCGCTAAATTAGTACATGCATATATATGCGTTAGGTTCGGTCTTTGGAAGGTTCGTGATACACCTATTTGCCGTTGACGCCATGATATTTACAGATTGGGTTTTCAGGTCACGAAAAGTACTTGCGCAGATGTTCGTGACGCGTTTCAGATGTAGTTTTTTTATCGCTAAGTTATCGATCAATAGACTGTTTACGCAGCTATCAAGGCTGGGTATAGGCTTCTTGACGGTGCCGGAGACTACGGAAACGAGAAAGAGGCGGGAGAGGGCGTGAGACGTGCCATCCATGATGGACTCGTCAAGAGAGAGGACCTATGTAAGTCCTTTTACGGATTATGTTAAACGATGTTTTAAAGTACTAGCTGGCAGTCATCACATCCAAGGCAAGGAGCCGCAGATCTCTGTCAAATCGGAATCTAACTCTGCTGCATAGTTATGGAACACATTCCATGCCTACGGCCATGTACGTAGTCATCAGTACGCACCCAGTCGTCTGTTAATTTTATTTAGGCGAAAACGATGGCGAAAAAGCAATTGCAGGATTGGGGCCTTGATTATTTCGACCTTTTTCTCATTCATTTCCCGATCTCTTTACAATACGTGGATCCTAACCATCGCTATCCACCTGAATGGTTTGGGGACGATGGAAAGGTGCACCTACGTAAGTTTGTACGCCCCCTAAGTAATCTCATTTTCCTTATTTCGTCTGCAGAAAGTTCCCCCATCCATGAAACGTGGGAAGCTCTGGAAGAGCTTGTAGATGAAGGATTGGCCAAGAATATCGGAGTCAGGTATACATCTTTCTCCGGATAGTATCCCGATGCTTACGATGTCAAAGCAACTTCAATGGCGCACTCATTCTTGATTTGTTGCGATATGCTCGTGTTCAACCTCAAGTCCTGCAAGTGGAACTTCATCCCTATTTGACACAGGAACCCCTCATAAGGCTTGTCAAACAACTCGGCATTGCTCTTACAGCATATTCTTCCTTTGGTTCCCAGGTGTGTGTCAGCAATTCTCTCTTTTCGACCATCCTTAAAGCTTATGAGTTAGAGTTATATTGAACTAGGCATGGGCAAGGGTGTAGAAAGCATTCTTCAGACGGGCCTGATCCAAAGCATTGGCGCTAAACATGGAAAATGTGCGTGTGACATATCTTGATACCGGCTGCGGACTGATTGGCGTGGTGCGCAGCTACGGCACAGGTGCTACTCCGTTGGGCAACTCAGCGTGATATCGCTGTTATTCCCAAGAGTAACAGCATTTCTAGGCTCACCGAGAACTTGCAATGTAACTCGTTCAACCTCAGTGAGGAAGATATTGCCCAGATTAGTTCTTTGAATCGGAACCTCCGGGTACGTAGTTCGCACACGAGTTTGCGCTGGGTCTAACGCCAGTGTAGTTGAATGACCCTGCCGAAATCGATCCGCGTCTTGCTATCTTTGCCTGAGCCTTGTCTCTTAGCTGTCTGTAAATTGTATTTTGAATGTGTCCAATCGGTTGCACAGTCGCCATAATAAGCTGTGTCGCAGAAACGCCAGGTGCCCTAGTCTGATATTTACATTTGTTTGTACCGCCCATGTTAACGCGTCTCAGTCGATTCCATGCACCGCGACGACATACCGCGTCTATACATGCGTGTTGTAGTTCACATATGGGAAGAATTATACATTATATAAACACTGAAGCATCGTTCGTTATAAGTGGACACGTAGAACAATCCGTAGTATTATCACCTCCAAACTCGTGGATCATTTAATAGCGACCTTGTTCTGGCGATGCCCTGTAGCATTCTCTTCAGGCTTTGCCTCTTGTATGACTAATTTCACCCGCTCACTATTCGCAGCGATTAATTCCCATGTTGTCACCTAGAAAGCAAAGATAAAATGATAATGTTGGATTTAGGGGACCCAACATACCTTTGGGAGTGAAGCAACCTCTATACCTTCCTCTTTGAAGAGTGTTTTACCCTGAAGTTCTTCGACGTCTAGAATTTGACCCTCTATAGAGATGCCTCAAGAACGCAAAACATATCCTTTTGTGCATGACACACCTTCACAATCCTCAGTTCTGTATGCATGAAGTACAAGATCGGGTGAAGCAATATATCTGGCACCGTTCCTGGTAGAGTGTGGTTTAAGTAGCGTTCCGCGGACAAATTGAGCCATTATCAAACCTGATACTTCCAATGAGAAGGAAGGCCCGAAATTCAGGTTCCCTGTCCTTTTCCTTGGATTCGTGATAGGAGCCTGGAAGAGGCTATATAACATAACAACAGCGGCAATATTAACGAAACTTGCCCATGGTAATCCGCCTCGGAGTGCCTGTATTATTCGTTATGCCAACATGCGGGGGGGCCCTGCGATCCTGGATAGACGGCTTCTGGAAAAATACATTCTCGCATTGTGTTTTATAGATAAGCAAGGACCGAAGCTGGTGTGAAAACTATTTAGGGCGGAGTAGGTGGTCATTAGTAAAAGAAAGACGTACTGGGGCAAATTCGAAAGCTGTGGTGAGGACGACCTCTCGCGTGTATCCTTCATTGCGGCCCCACACAGCGGCGTTGCCGAATGCGAGACTAAAAACAAATGTTAACGACTTCCCACTTAAACACAACGAGACTGACTCGTATGGCAAATGAACATGTTCTTTCGTTTTGCCGCCTGGACAACATGAGCCGCAGCGACTTGCCAAAGCGGCGATTTTACTTACATTCGCCTCCGAGGCTAAAAACCTGGCAAGCCAAACGGGGTTTATATCAGCCGTGAAACTAATTCAGGTAGTATGAGGCGTTACAACTCACCTTCCAGGCAATCTGCTTTTTTTCGACTCCCTCGGAATCGCCTCCTAATGCAGCATCCTTATGAGTAAGAGTTAGAGTGATCTGGGAAACATTAACATGGAACACTTCATTGGTCGAGGGCTCCTTACTTGAACTTGGTCAGGGACGCGACCCCACCGGCGAAACGGGGAAAAGAAGCGACGGTTCTTGTGGGCGCGGGTGCCTGGTGATGGTGACTAACCATTGTACAGAAAATTCAGTATCGGCAAAGGTAAGCGTTCAACTGCGCGTTACGTTCATCAGTCCCTTACGCGTGAAGGTGGATCGACATTCAACTGAGTTCTATCAGTCCTCGAAGACGGTCGGATGGGTCGATCAACGAGGGACATTTGCGGATCGTTATGGTTTAACATCTCATTTAGCCTAGCTCTGTCAATATTCTCCAGCATTGGGAGAGATTGGTCGGTGGTTGGATTGACAATTATATCACTCTGTCCGGTAACCTGTTTCTCAATGCGTAACACTGTACTTCCATTGCTCGTTATAGACAACTGTAACCACTTTAGATTCGGATTATCTCCTCCTGCAGTCGTTTCGCTTACCTGAGGCGTACCGGGCGTGAGGATGATATTGATCTCCTGTTTGAAGTTTCCTTGAACGTCTATAAATGTCCCACCTGTAAGTTGAAACTGGGAGGAGTCGGCAAACATCGGCATTGGGAGAGTGGTGTACGGTGGAGAGGAGATTAACAGGGTCACCTTTGATGACTCCCACGTTTTCCTTGTGTTGGAGTCGGATGATCAGATGGAGAAGCCGACGAGGAAGGCGGATACGGATGATGGAAGTGGAGACGAGGCGAGATGCCCATGTGGAGAGGATGGAGATGAGGTGATTAGAGGCGGGATTATACGTACGCTGTGTACGATGCCTGACAATGATATTAGGGTGGGTAGCGTTTAGAACGGTGCCGAACCCTTTGTCCATCCTTGGTACAGCATTGATTTTTAGGCCGGCATTGTACGTTGTACTGAAGAAAGAGAAGGAGAAGAGTAGTTCTATTGGAAGTATTGCTCGTCCTGAAGAGGAAAGAGATGGAGATGTGAAGGAGCTACTCTGAATGGTTTGGGGACGATGGAAAGGTGTACCTGCGTAAGTTTGTACAGCTCTAGATGACCTCGTTTTCCTTATTTTGTCTACAGAAAATTCCCCCATCCTCGAAACGTGGAAAGCTCTGGAAGAGCTTGTAGATGAAGGATTGGTTAAGAATATCGGAATCAGGTATGCATCTTTCTCCGGATGGTATCCCGATG
>QFEO01011268.1:0-18028 GCA_003316615.1 Amanita pseudoporphyria | reverse complement strand
TGCGCGTGTATTCTTGGAAGTGAAAAGATGCGTGAGTCAACTACTAGAGGTGAAGTTACTGTAAGTGAAACATGGCATCCTTTACTGGATATTACCTTATCATGTTCCCAGGGAACTCCTATGTTCATTGCGAGGCCCCTCTCTTTCCGCCCTCTGGAACAAATGGTGAACCAAGACCCCATCATGGCCTGTAAATGGGTGTTCCCAAAAGGTGCTACAGGTCCTACTGAACAACGTCAGAAGGAGGTTGAAGAATTTCTGAAAATCGTAAATGACTACCGAAAGCTCTTGTCGTCCGAACAGACTTCACTCTTTAGTACGATTCCGCAATTGGGTATCGCTCATGCACCAATGCATGATGCTGAATCGATTTTTTGGCTCATGGTGTTGTTCTTCCTTCGAGCACACCCAAAGGGCTATGATCGTACAGATCCTGGGGAACAAGGGCGGCGGTTTCACCGTTCTGCTGCTTTCAAGTCCATGGCCACGAACACAATTAGGACGGGCTACGACTCCAGAAAGGCACCCGGTGAAGCCTCACTACCTCCTCAATTCCATCCCTTCGTCGGGATGTTATCTTATGTGGACAAATACTTCCAACAATCCTGGCATGATCCATATTTCTCAAACTCCGAGAGCAAGGCCATTCGCTTCCACGCACATAATGCGCTCCAGGTGGTCCTCCTTGATGCAATCGAGCAACTTCAAGCAACGGGCGACGACATTGAACTACATGCAATACCATTAGGAGTGGACGATTATTTCCCTTCCATTCCTCTTTCCAAGTCTTTTGTCAGTGCCGCTTTGAAAAGAGGCATCCCTGATGATGACGAGGGTGATACGAAGGGGAAGAAGAGGCAAAAAACAACCCAAGTAGTGACAACGACAAGTAGCCTCATGATCGCCGAGAGCAACAGGGACAACACTGCTGAAATGATTGAGAGGAATCCGGAACTCAAAACTCTTATGTCTGCAATTCATCATGCGAAACAGAGTAAACTTTGGTTCATGGGTGATCGGGAATATGTTGAATACGCCTTTGTGGTAGCATAGATTACTGGTATTCAATTTCAAATTCAATTAAACCCAAGACGACAGAAGTGTACGGTATATCGTGAGAAGGAAGGGTAATCGATAGAATACCGCGTACAACAATCCTTCTGAATAAATGGTGCTAAATTCTAGGAGTACGTGGTGAGAACAGAAGAAGTCTCTGGCGTAATCGATGCACAGCAGATGATGATGATGGTGTTTGGTGGCTCGAAGAAGGTGCAGTAGTATCGTCATGAGAACGGAAATAAAGGTCCATGTCCGAATTCAGATGGAGGTGGCGGTGTGGAAGGCACGTCAGCGTCATGTGATCGGCTGTTAACAGCCGGGGTAACTAGAGATTCATCTTTTGGTGGCTGTTGACCGCCTAACTGATATGTCCGCTTCCGTTTCGCTTTTACTGGATGACTTCCCGTAGGGTTCTGAGGCTTCTGAGGTCCTCAGACATTTTTAATCTCCGACTCAAAAACGCCTGCTCGGGACGACGGTGCTCCCGTAGCCATCAGATCCCCAGATGCCCTAGCGACCCCAGCAGCACCAGACGCCCCGATTGCCTTGATCTGTTGTTAGAAGCAGCTAAGGTACTTGGGCAGGCATAGCGGTAAGAAAATTTAACCCCTTTTTCATGTTGATCTCATCGGATGACGATGATTCTGAAGCCCTCGCATGCCAGGCCACCCTCGCAATCCTCCTCATAGGAGTTCTTTTGTCACGCTCCGCCCAAAACGAACGCCGTCGCCTCCACCGTTTATATCTCTGCCGGTCTCAGCTGCTACCTGATCCTCGTGGTGCAACACCATGGCAGGTTCTATGGGGCAGTCAGAACGATCGTGCATTCATCACGACTATGGGCTTTGATGTCAGGACATTTCGTGTTCTCTTGGAGGGGCCAGGTGGTTTTGCAGAGCGATGGGATTTGACACCCATTCCCAGGGAGGATGTTTCCATGCATGGTCAACCTAGGATTGTCCGTCGCTCGCTGGATGCAGCGGGTGCCCTTGGACTTGTATTACACTATCTAGGATCTGCTATGCTGGAAGTCAGTCTGCAGCAGATATTTGCGCTCACTCCGAGCACTCTTTCACGATATCTTGACTTCGCCCAGGACGTTCTGTTCGATACGTTGAAACACATCCCTGCGGCCAATGTTGCTTTTCCTCAGACCCTACGGGACTTTGAGTTCTACTCGAGTCTCATTGCTGCTCGTCATCCTTTGCTCAAGGGAGCATTCGGTTCCATTGACGGGCTTTCGCTCAAATGCCAGGAGTCAAATGACCCTGAGGTCGAGAACGCGACATACAATGGGTGGAAAAGCGACCACTGCATCAGTAATATACTCGTTTTCTCTCCAGAAGGTGAGCAATTAATAACTATTGTCTCAAACGTGCAGGTTAACCAAAAAGCGTCACCTGAGGCAACTAGAATAAATCATCATTGACTCTAGTTACAGAGAGTGCTCTAAGGCAAAATTTCCTGTAATCACAGATGTCCTACTTGCCTGTGCTGTTTGATGCATCATCCATGTACAGCAGAGCCAGCCGTTCGAGGTGCTGGGTATGCTGATGCATCAGATGCTACTGCGACTGTGACCCGCATTACCTGCACGCCATTCACTCTGATGCATTATATAATGTAGCCCACATCAGTGCATTAGCACTATCCCAGACCGACTGCCCACCCTGCCCGCCCGCCTCTGTCATTTGTCTGTGATGCATCGCCCAACTTGTCTTGATGCATCAGGGCATTCCCAGCTTGCTACCCGCCAACCTCTGTCGTTTGTCTGTGATGCATCAGCCGGCCACCACCACTCGTTCTGATGCATCACAGTTCTGGCAGCTCCCCACTGTCTGCCTCCGGTATTTGCCTGTGATGCATCACCTGACTCCCACCACTCATCTTGATGCATCAGCGCTTCAGCTGCTGTCCCAGCTCGCCGCCCGCCTGCCTTGGCCATTTGTCTGTGATGCATCACCCAGCTCCTACCGTTCGTCTTGATGCATCAGGGAAATCGCAGCACGTCTGTCTATGATGCATCACCGAGCTCTTGCTGCTCATCTTGATGCATCAGCTGCTGTCCCAGCTCGCCGCCCACTCGCCTTGGCCATTTGTCTGTGATGCATCACCGAGCTCTTGCTGCTCGTCTTGATGCATCAGCTGCTGTCCCAGCTCGCTGCCCACTTGCCTTGGCCATCTGTTCGTGATGCATCACCCAGCTCCCACCGTTCGTCCAGCTTGCTGCCTCTCCATGTCTGTCATTTGTCTGTGATGCATCACCCAGCTCTTGCCGCTTGTCTTGATGCATCAGGCCATCACCCCGGCTCCCCGCCCGCCTCTGCCCTTTGTCCGTGATGCGCCGCCCAGTTCCCACTATCTGTCTTGATGCATCTGCATTCCCCGCTCCCCTTCTGCGCCTGTCATTGGTTAGTGATGCGCCATCCAGCTCCCACCACCACCCGCCTCTGCCCTTTGTCCATCATTTTGATTACAGTCCCAGCTCCCAGCCCGCCCGCCTCAGCTCTTATCCCTGATGCATCAGGCTGCAGACTCAGTTCTCCATCTGCCAACCTCTGCCATTCGTCTGTGATGCATCACGCAGCTCCCCTCGTTTGTCTTGATGCATCAAGCTGCAGTCCAGGTCCCCCTTCTCTCGCCCTACTATTTTTTCATGATGCATCAGCCCATCCTGCCGTCATTCATTTGCGATTGTAATTAAATGATAGGTGCGTCAATGTCGGATGATCGATAGGTAGATGGATGTTATTCATTTTGATGAACTAAGTAATGGACTACCAAAAAAACATCGCCCAGCGCCGCTATAAGTACTACTTATGCCTCCGCCTCTTGTTGCTTGCTTGCAACACAGTTTTCGGGGATGCGGCGCGCTTCTGCGCTGTTGTCCCAATAGCTTCCAATGCGCGTCGAAGATCCATGAGAGCGGCGCGCCATTGTTCTACTACCTCGGTACTATAACCTACCAGTACTGTTTGACCCCACCAAGAAAATAAGATAAGGACTACAACAAGTCCGTTTGGCCCCCCTTTGCGAAGGGGCTCCCATGCGTCACCTAGAGCCTCGGCATCCGGGGGAATGAAAACGGATAAGGGCATATTGCCACCTTGCTCGTTACGTCGAAATAGGGGTTGAAGCTTATTCCACCAACCAATGCATGCAAGTCCAAATTCCTCGCCGTCAGCGATAACGGGTTTGATATGGTAAGGCCGTGATCCGCTTCGCCCTTTAGAGGTCCAAACTTTCCATTCCTGAGGCCGGTCAGCCGAGGGCAACATCCCCTGCAGAATATCAGAACGGCGTACTGATCACGGCTACGTCAGTAAGTGCTTACCTTTGAGCCTTTTCCATATCCCATAGACTCTTCTATCCTTATCCAAGCGTCAATACACGCCTTCCAGTCCTCGCCTAATTCCAAGCCCAAAAGGTATTTCTTTGCGTTATCCGCCCATTCATTATTCACCTTTGCTGGTGTGGCGACTAACGGTACATTTTCCTTATTAGTGCCGATTTCGTTCATCTTCTCAAGTCGAGTCGATGGTATAATTGCTCGCCCAGACTTTGAAAGTTTTTGACTACCCAGTCCTTCAGAAGACTTCTCATTTGGCGCGGGCGCAAGAGGGTCTTGAGTGACAGCATCTGGTGAGCAAGCCGTTGAACTGTCTACTTGCGTATCACTGACAGCTTCGCATGCTGCCGGCGAGTGAACAGCAGATGATCAGTTGTTGACGGGTTCAGCCGGAAGCGCTCCATGAGATTGGGAGCTGTCTTCGACATTGGTGGTACGGGGCGGCAAGCTGATCTGTATGCTTTCACTCGTAGCTGGTTGTTCCTGAATTGGCGTTTGATTGATGGTAGAGCCCTGAGGTAACTCGAGCGAGTTGTAGGATTGATAACTACTACTTCCCCCTAATATCATTTGATTCTCATTCATCGACTGTGGCAAGGGAAGGACCGGGAGGTCTGGGGCATTTAACATAGCCAATAATGATTCGTCCATCCACCAATCCGTTTGAGCGCCGTCAGACTGAGCAGATCCAAAGGGATCCAGATCAACGCCCATGTCCTCGCATGTCGAGAAGTTATTGCCATATATGTTCTGAACGGCCTGAGTGGTATTGGATTCGAGGTAAGTGTGAGGATATCCAGAGCTCGGCAGTCCGGCAGCAGCAGGCATTGATGCGTGAAACAGTGTGCCGCCATGCTGTAATCCATCGGGTCTTGTACTAGGAGCAAAGAAGTCACTGATCGATCGCGTGGAATGACGGCTATAGTACAGACCTTAATCCATCAAAGGATGCATTGCAAGTTGCTGATTGATGGCCGGGAATAACAGGCGTTGATGTATCAAAGGAGTAAACTGTCGGAGGGTATCCTGAATTGGGCACCGCTGTCGATGCATCACATGATGCATCATCATGTTGTAATCCGTCAGAATGTACTGAGAGCCTGCCAGGTTGAGCTGCGCCACTCTGAGCCGGAGATTGATTACCAGAAATGGGAGGCTGTGATTCGTCTTGAATGTTATTGGCAAGTCCGCTTGCGTCCGTTGGTGTGGGACTAGCCGATTTGTTGGACCGCTCAAGGTCCGAATCTATATCAGATTCCGTACTAACGTGGGGCCCCAAGGGACTCATCGTTCCCACCCTTTCTTCATTATTTTCACTCTGACTCGCAGCAGCACCGTCGTCAACCTTTTCTTTGCCCTCTTCTAGTGAGCGAGACCGACGGACGGAATCAGCTAGTTGGCTTGCTCAGCTTTCGCATGCAGCCTCAAAGCGCGACTACTTACGATACACGCGCTCCAGGAACTCATTGTATGGACCCATATACGTTTGCTCAAATGTAGGGTGAGCATCATTGAAGTTGTTTCCTAACATGTTTTCTCCATAATGGAAGCTTTAATGACAGTGTTGGTTTCAGCTAGTCATGCCGATAAATTAACACAAATTAGTACCTCCAACTCGTTATCATCCCTCGGTTTTGCGGTTCAGGCCCCCCCATAAGGACTGTGAATGACCATCCAGTGCGTTCCGCAAGTGCTTCCATCATTTGCCGTAGTATTGATGGGCATTCACTTATAGCGCTTTAACGCCGCTCAGGAAAGCTCGTTGACTAGATAAGGGTGAATACGTACTTCTGGTATTCTTTGGGAGTACGTTCCGCCTTTTTCTCTTTCAGAGAAACTTTTTCTGATACTATCTTGGCAAGTGCATTTTCTACTTCTTTTTTGACTTCGTCTGAAGAGCTCATATAGGCTTCCTTTTGTACTCGCTTTATTACTGCCAGCTTCTCAGCTGGTGTGACAGCGTTCTCGGCTTTGAGCGCGTCTGCTATGGCTGGTTGAATTGTATCTTTGAACAACTGTGCAAATAACTCTTGTTTTTGTGGGAGACGCGTTCGTGCTTGCAGCGTCGTGATCTTTTTGGTAGCAATTGCAGCGCGTTTATGGAGAGTTGTACTCGTTCTATAACGGTACCATGTCTGAAGTTTCTAGATACACATTATGGCCTTATGTCCATCAAGGTTAGGTTTTGAAGTCTTACTGCATGATGCCCTTTCTGGGCCAAGCCTAATGCTACTTCCTGTTCGCTGGTAAGTTCTTCACCCTCAAGTTTATCGGGGAATAATTCGGTTTCCTCTGGCCATCTAGCAAACCAGTCCTCGTATAACCGAGACCAAAATGGTGCGTAGTTCTTTGTCGACTGTACTTCACGATAATCTGCCATCCGGCTATGCAAAAATTCATCTTGCTCATCTTTAGCCCAAGGCTCTTTAGGCATCTATAACGTACATGAACCATCTCCCTCCATCTTGTATTCTTATCTTACCTTATGTTTTAGTCTCCTTCACGGCAACACGAGTGAAATTTTAAATGAAATGGGGTGTGAGTCACTATTTGCCCCAGTTGAGCGGGATTCTTAAGCTTTATTGTGGCTGACAGCCGCAATTCCCGTATAAATGGCCGTAGACGTAAGGAAATTCCCGCACGCCCCTTTGACTACAACCATCATGCACATGGCTGATGCCAATGTTGACCTCGACTTGAACCTGCGCGACTTGATTACTGTTATCAATGATTTCCAGCGCTCTGGTGGTAAGATCCTGTGTAGTGTTTGTGTCAATCATTTCACTAGTTCTATCTCAGTACCTGCCACCGTGCAGAGCGTGATTTCTGCCTTGGTGGCGAGGTCCAACGCAAAGCGTACAACAAATACCCTGAATGCAGAACTAACTTCCCCTGACTTGAATGTTGGGCACAATAGATCCAAAGCATCGCATTCTGAGAATGTCCAGCGTGATAGGCCCATTTCATCGCACCCTGAGAGCGCTGGGGGCCTCCCGGTATGCCGCGCAGTTCCTGCACCTCAGTCTCGTACTATTGGCTCTGTCCCGTGTGTAATCATGTTATAGTTTTGAGCTTAAGTTCTGATATTGAATGCTTCGGGGGTTAGGAACCAAAAGCGGCTTAAATTTTATGCCGTGGTTCGCGGTCGACAAACTGGGGTGTTTGACAACTGGTACGTAAATTAGCTATCTATTCCTTTGTTTATCCGCTCATTTGTTCGCGAAGGGACTATGTTAAGGAGTTGACAGATAGAATCCCGAACAACCATCAGCGTGAATTCCGTACCGAGCAGCTGGCTTTAGAATACTATAATCAACAGAAGGAGGTTGGGAAAGTTGAAGTGATTTGGCTGTCAAAGGCTGAGGAGAGTCGTTATGGTCCAATGTCCGTTGCACTATTCTAGTTACTAGTATATACTGTACCGTGTCCTTTGTCTCATTGTAAACGGCCTTGTGGCTGCAATAAACATATCTTATGCTGTGAACCATAGATTCCATTAGACAGAGCCGATAGTCAGTAATGAGCATAAAATGGGAAAAAGTGATGATAAAACATTTGAACATGGAGAGACGTAATCTCCAAGCCAGGGCGATGTCAAGCTACAATTACATTCACTGAATGACTTTAACTGGCTGTGGCCACTGCAGCCCAAGTGGACTTCATACTCAAATTACAATCGGCCACAAGCATCGATTTGACTTCATCCAGACTAAATCACAGGTATAATTACAGTAGTAGTAACCGTGTAGTAGACAGTCTTCGCATCACAATATGGAAAAATATTGTATGATGGACATGTGCTCTGCACTATGCAATGAAAGAAATGGCCTTCATATTCTTATTACATTGCGCTGGCATGTTTAATCAAAATGAATTTTAGCGGGCTCATTCACTGTTTTCAGCGTTACTTTATTCGTGCTTTGATTGGTTGAAGTACAGTATTACGTTGCATTCAACACCGCATTACGCTAATCCAACGTTCTATATAAGCATTCAGGATAGTATCATAACCTTTCAGCAATGCTTCGAAATCTTCGAAGAGATGCACACATCGTCGAGCCATCCACTGCACCAACTGAAGTCCGAGCATCGCTTCCATCTCATTGCCTTCATAACAACTCATATCTTTGTTTGCCTGCTCCCAATCTTCAATCCATCGTAATAAATCAGAATGCAATTCGCGTGTAAATTCCTCAAGGGGCACTGATCGATATTGCTTCAAGCGAGAATCCTCATACTCCCATTGTTCCTGCAACCGCCATCCATGTAAGGCATCTGTTAAATTTTGAAAATTGTCCTCAAGCCAATTGATGTCCTTTCCCTCACGCCCCAAGGAGTAAGGTGGAAGATTCTTCCACTTGCTTAATTCTTCTTCTTCGAACCCCGTGAATTCAAGCTCCTCCTTTCCACCAAATGCCGAGCGGAACAGAGCTGACGAGGGCAGGTGGAACTGAGCCTGATCCAACATCAGGGATGTTATGTGAGGGACAGGAAAGTGGGTCAACGGCTCGGGTGGGCTCTGTTCATGCCGCTGACCCTTGCGCCTTTGATAAGCCGTTCGGTTTTGGGACTTTCGCGCTTCCATGCCACTGAATAAGCCTCACTAATCAGTTACAATGGGAAAAGCTGTCTGCTTCTTACTATACTGTCTGAACTTTAGCCGCCCTTCGAGCTTTTGCCACATGTCGCCGCTCCTCGAGGGTGAAGTATTTAGCTCGTCGTCCCATCTCCGTCGTGGTGTTGTGGCAAGGGGAAGGTCGTTTAAGACGTAAGTGATGCATCAGGAGCTTGTTGTATGCGACAGAATTCTGTCTCACCTTCAACGCAAGTCTCATGCCTTCCAATCGACCAAAGGGTAAAAAATCGTCTTTCGTGATCCACAAAACAGCTGCCGCATCATTACGGCGGGCCGAATCGCCTCCTTTGGTTCTCAGAAAACATGTTGGATTCGGCGTGAAGCAACATGGGATAGAAGTATCAACCGGCTATGTCACCAGTTCCTCGAAGCCTGTCCCACCACCGATGACAGAGGAACCCATGCCAATCAATTGGATAGACGCCGAGAAAATGTTATGGGAAAGTGTTGACTGTCCGATGGAAGAGTCAGAGTCGTGGACTGGAAAACGAGCGGAAGAAGAAGACTACAACATGTCAATACCACAACGTGAAGCATACCTGGAAGAGTTGCTTAACCATGAAGGGCGCGGCTACAATCCGCCGGACAAGTGTCCCGATTGCTCCGGCGAACAAGTGATATATCAGTGTCGAAGCTGCTTCGGCCTAGATATGCTATGTCAGGTTTGCATAGTCAAACGCCACGCATTACTCCCATTTCATCGAATCAGAGTAAGTGAGTTGTGAAGAACCAATACATACCAAGAAGCTGACAAACGAACGGTCAGGAATGGAATGGATCATTCTTCATCTCAACATCTCTCAAAGCGCTTGGTCTAAGTGTGCAGTTGAACCATCGTGGGCGATCACGCTGCCTTAATCCTGAAACATGCACGCAGTTCACGGTAATCGATGTCGATGCTATTCATAGCGTTCAGGTCAATTTCTGCGCTTGTGGCCAGGGCACCCAGTCGCGATATATCCAGTTACTCCGTGCGGGGCTGTTCCCTGTCACTAGTGACGATCCAAAAACGGCAGTAACATTTCGAACCTTGGAGCTATTTGAAATTTTGTCTTATGAATCAAAAGTGTCAATCTTTGAGTATCATCGCATGCTGACACGCCTAACCGACAACACGGGAATAAGTCGACCTCCAGTAACTTATCATATTCCTCCTTGTCAATGTATGACTGATCCAAGGTGTAGGACCGATATTCAGCCTTCAACCGCACCATTCGCTTATGGCGCCACCTCAAAATGTTGAAAAGGGCGGGAAGGGGGCATGACCCTGAGGGCGTGGCAAACACAAAACAAGGGGAGTGTGCGCTGCTTTGTCCTGCATGTCCGCAGCCCGGTATCAACCTACCCGATGGATGGGAAACTGCCAAACAAGATAAGCGGTATGCAATCTTCCATATCAGATTGCTTCGTTCACTGATGATACACTATCAGCTGGTTATACTCACTGTTTTTAGGACTAGACGCAAACTTTCGCCTCAAACGAAAAGATGTGTCAAGCGACAAACGCGACAATAGCCTAAGTGTGGGCTGGTCTTACTTCGTACCAAGCGAACAATACAAAGCGCATCTAGCGAAGCATAAAGATGAAACTGAACCAGTATGCACCGCCGAGTCACTACTAATGCCATCAGCTAGCTCTAATCCCCGCCGTTTAGAAAAGTAATTGCTCGCGCCATGACGCGGTGAACTTATCCACCTCAAAACCGAACCGGAATCATGCTGTTACTGGAATTGGCACTGTGGAATGTGTGCGTCACAACATGAAGCGTCCCAATGCTGTTGGAGATTTACAAAAGGGTGAAAGGTATTTAATACTCATCTCAACTTTCCTCAGTTGTTCTTATCATCAATAGATACTGTAACATGGATTATATGTTCTACAAAAGTCTCGCAAATACAAAGATTAGAGATTTAGTCGTATCATACGACATTGCGTGCCAGTGGTCATTGAATATCAAATCCCGGCTTCAGCGGATAGACCCCGACTTCCCTGTCATTGATGTGGATCGCATGCAAGTCTGGTACATGGTACCGAAGTTCCATCTGCCTGCACACATAGCTCGCTGTCGTACAAGATACTTGTTCAATTACAGCAAATATGTTGGACGCACAGACGGCGAAGCGCCAGAGCGAGGCTGGGCAGAAGTTAACCCGCTAGCTAGCAGCACAAAAGAAATGGGGCCTGGATTTCGTCATGACACATTGGACAGTCATTTCGGCGACTATAACTGGCGTAAAATCACTAGCCTCGGTACTGAACCATTTCTTTCATACTTGAACTGACACTTCAAACTCACGTATTCTATTACGAGGCTCAACTCTATTGCGAAAGATAAAAGATGCCGGCTCTGATATGGCCGAGTATGTACAGCAACATCAAGATCTTGAGCGTTCATTGCCATCGGACGTTCTTACTAAATGGAGAATGGAAGTCGAAGCTTGGGAAGAAGATTCATCCCTCCCGAATCCATTTGAACAAGTCATCATAAGTATGTAATTCTCTTCAACATACGTAATTACAATCTAACTCAATTCAAGCTCCCACCCAAGCTGCTGTGCGCCGCGAACTCTCCGAACAAGAGGCGAAGCTATTGGCGGCCGGGCAGGACTTTTCACTAGATGCTGAAGTGTCGCCGAGTTCATTTATAGCTATTGGGATTGATATTGAAGCAGAACAGTGAGTAAATCTATGTACTTGAATTCTGTCAACTAAATAAGGGTACTGTCAGACGTGCTCTGAAGGTTGAGCATTCTAGCTTATGGGAACATGCACAGGATCGCCAACGGACCCAGTACCAACTCCATAGCAACCGCCTCACAAGGAAGATCAATGGCTGGGAGAAATACGAGAAGATGTACATGCCACAGGCTGTCAACGTACTACGCAATAATGCATCACTCCCTCTGGAGAAAAAGGGAACTGAACCCTTTGAGATCATTGTTTGGTTACCGTCAAAGTTAAATAGCGCTAACATAGACTTTGACAGAAGGTTGGCGGAGATAGAGTGGAAGTTGCGCATTGCAGAAGCTTACGAGGCACTTGATGAGTTGCGCCATCATATTCAAGTCCGCACGCACGTCTACAAGTTCAAGGATCGGTTCACGCGTGGACAGGCTGCAAACACCCGCGCATTGAACACGATTGAAACAATAACTGCCAAGATCCGTAGTAACCGTGATAAGTACCGATCAGCGAGGACTGCACTCGTTTCACTGAGTAGCATGTTGGGACAAGCTAGTGACTGGCAGAACCAATTGCCTATATTAACTGATAGCGACATACGGGGGATCTCAGATGGTGAAGAAGGCGATTCCGAAGGGAGGAAAAAGCTATCATGGATATGGAAGGTAATGGGTGTAAGTGGCGACGAGGATGGTGATCTTCATCTTCGTGATTGTGAGCCTTATTAACTATTTTCCTATTTTCCCTATTGATAACAATTCTATGCCCAGCTCTTCGCATTGAATGGTGCAAATCTCGCGCGCGCGCAATGCGATTCACCGAAGAAGTCCAACTATTGCAAGAAGAGATGGAACGAATCCTCCGTTTTCTAAAATGGCAGGAATCTTGGTGGAGATCGAATGGTACACTCATCGAGAAGAGAATGGTTATAACGCCAATGCATGCCGAGGGTTTGCAAGCTTATGCAGAGCGTCAGGCAGCATTACGATTGGCGCTTCATTCTCATTTTTCACACTTATGGCGTTATGTACCTGATTACATTAAACTAGTTACAGATAGCATCGCAGTGTAATCAATTCCCTCCCTTGCCCTTTTGTCACATGTATGGTGTGTGATAAGTATGTTGAAAACTGTCACCACAACTTGGAACGATAATGTTCGAGTGTTACTTACTAACTAGCGCTACTTATGTAAAATGGTGAGTTGCGGTGACAGTCTTATGATTCATCACGCACTGAGAGGGAAGTGACTGATTGATGCATCAACTATTGTAACGGTAGAACGCGGTGGTGTGGTCAGGGTGATGCATCACAAACAGCTCCCGAGTGGCGAAAAAGAAGCAGCCGGCTTAGTGGGCTAATGCATCAGATTCGCAGGGACATCTGATGCATCAGAACTGTGCGGTCGACAGGTGGCTAATGCATTCAGAGTGCTAACGCATCGTTAGCTGAGGTTGCGCGAGACTGGGAGAAGCCTAGGAGTGACATGAACTGCTAGATGGATGATGAAAAGAAGCACGCCAGGAATCTGACAGGGTATATGCAATTGGTTATCACCCAAGTCCACAGTATCGTTCCTGAATGGCGGAGGGCAGAGCAGTGGGCTGATGCATCAGCTTGCGCGAGCGTAGGAAGCCTCGTCTGATGCATCACAAACAAATGGTGGCAACGAGGGGGCGGGCTACAACAGCAACATAATGCATCACGGATGGCAGGGGAGGCTGATGCATCACAAATGAGGGGCGGGGATGAGAAGCAGGTGAGCTGCTACTTGAAGACAACCATTGTGATGCATCACGAACAAACGGCGGCGACAAGAAGATAGCGAGCTAGGACAGAAACATGATGCATCACACCAATGGTGGTACCGGGGAGGCTGATGCATCAGACGGACAGCAGTGATGAGCTAGAACAGCGGCATGATGCATCACAACAACAGTGGCGGGGGAGGCATGAATGGCGGCAAGGAGGCAGGCTGGGACAGTGGGGTGATGCATCACAACAATGGCAGTAGGGGAAGCTGATGCATCATATGCATCATATGAGCGGCTCGTAAGCTGGCAGAGTGGTCTGATGCATCACTAACTGTGAGAGATGATCGATGATCCATCGATGATGCATCAGGTATTAAGGGCAGTAGACGTATGAATGCCTTTCGAGGCTAACTGTAATTACAGGCTATTTTGCTTTACAGTTAGGTCTGTCACAAGAGCATATGATGAATCATTCTGATGTCTACGGCTGAAAGCGTACAGGAACTGTGATGGCTGCCTCCTTGAATGCTCCAGGGAGTTGGCATGATTCCCACGTTGCGCGGCCGATCTACAACATGCTTCGATGCAAGGTGCCTCATGGGTATTACCTCATAGGGGTCTCTCCGAGTATTCCACAACACTGAAGCACCCGGAGCATGGGTGCCGATCTCTGTAGCTCTCCACAGTTCGCTCTCAAAGCTCTTCACAGCACTACAGAGAATACTTGCATTCCACAGTGCTCGAGTCTCACAACAAAGCCATTTGCACGATTATTCACACTACTGATACCATTATAGGCAATGCAATATTTTATTCAAACTATTTATAATGTTACTACAACGACAACGATCCAGCGGCCAGCGTTGAGGATGATCAATTGATGGTCAGTGACAGCGCGAGTCGATCAGGTGGCGCGGGGGAGAGTCGTGGCGCGACGTGCGTTGAAGGGTGCTGTGTGGCAAAGTTAGATACAATTGAATAAAATAAAATAAAAGAGAAACATACCCGCCCTTCCGTACATTTCATCGGCCGGCGCTGAGGATGATTGATGGATGCATCAATCTGGCACAGGGGAGGGTTGGCGATGCAGCATGGTGCGGGGGGAGGGTTGGTGGTGAGCCGGTGGCGCGTTAAAGGTTGCTAGTTAGATACAATTGAAAAATAAATAAAAGAGAAACGTACCGTTACGGTACGTCGCCCTGTCCGTACATTTCAGCAGCCAGCGCTGAGGCCGATTGATTGATGATGTGGCATAGGGGAAGGTTGGTGATGCAGCGTGGGTTGATGAGGTGGTGCGGGGGAGGGTTGGTGGCGTGGCGCACATGCTGGTGAAGGTGGTGTGGTACAAAGTACCAATGATGGTTAGAAAACGTTTGAAAAGAAAGAAAAAGAGAAACGTACCGTGGCGGTACATTTCAGCCCGCGTCGTGAAGCTATAGCTCCATTTACCTCATTGCATGGGCGACGTGGGGGGAAGCTGAGAACGTAGAGTGCAGCCAGTCGTCGATCAACTTGAACATAACTACCACGTGACAAAATAGAAGCAAATAGCCACTAGTAGACTTGAGTTTTCTTCGCGTCAAAAAACACGAGCGCAGGTGAGTGTGCGTTCTCTTCCTCCGCCGACCTCACCCCGCCCCAGGAGAATCGAGGAGCTAGAGGCTCCCGACTATGATCCCACACCTTTGGAAGATCGCCAGCACGCAAGAACATAGCCAGGAGGCGAATATCGGAATGCCCAGCCTGATCAAATACATCCGGTTCACTTTTAGCGTCGATCAGCACCAGCGCTGTGGCTGGTGAGAGTCCGGATTGGTTGGGAGATTGTGAGGGTGTGGGTGGTGAGTCGGGGATGAATGTGCACGAGTATTTGAGCAATATATTTTACATAAATGAATAAGGAAGTAAACTGTCTTTGGTGCTCGGGAGTGATATTACTGGGGTGGGTAGTGCTCGGGAGTGATATTACTGAAGTGAGTAGTGCTCCAGAGCTCTACAGAACGTTCCCTTGATCCTCCGGAGTGCTACAGCGAAAGCAGTGCACTCCGATCAAAAACAGGATTTGCTGATGTGGCTGGCGTTCCGAAGAGAGAAGTCGTCAAGGGACGCGGAGGAATGCTGCGAACCATAAAGTGGGAAAGAGACCAGGTGTAAAGCAAGAGTGTGTGGTTTGAATGGCTGAGAGTAGATAGATGGTGAATGCTATTAGTCACTGTGAGTGAAGGGTGCAGTAGCAGAAGGAAAGTCGTTAATAGGTGATTTCCAGCTTTTCCAGAGGCAAAAGTTAGAAAAAGTAGAAAAAGGAAAACAAAAGAAAAAATACCTAAGTTGCTGAGATATAAAAAATGGGCAGTTTTCCTTTGATGTTCCTTTTTCCACTTTTTCTAACTTTTGCCTCTGGAAAAGCTGGAAAAGGTCAGAAAAGGATGCAAAAGTGGAAAAAGCCATGTACCCTTATCCTTTTTTTGTCCTTTTACATGTCTTAGAATGTCCTAAAATGTGCAAAAGAGATGTAAAAGTAAGGGGTGTTTTCACAAGCAGCAAAAGGAGGTGTACATTTTGCTGATGTGGGCCCGACCAAACCTCCACGTCCAGTGCAGGTCCAGCCTCAAGGGCCCTGAACCTGGACCGGACCAGACCATGGCCAGTATAGGCCCAGGAAGAGTCATGATCATCAACTTTGCAGTGATTGTCAATGTCAGTAGAGTATATGGAGCGATAGATGTTGGGGTGAGAGAGGAAGTTGTTGAAATGGGAGAGGTAGAAGGTGCCAAATTGGGTTATGTTGAAGATATTGAAATGGGGGAGATGGACAGGGACAGAGAAAACAAAGTGAGAGGTTTTGAAGAAGACGCGGAAATGGGAGTGCATCAGGAACACATGGCCCTGGCCTTACTGACTTATGAACTTAAATGAGTAAAATAAGGCAAAAAATAAGGCACCCCCCCTCACTTTTCCCTCACTTTTTGGAACTTATTACCTTATTTAAGTTAACAAGTACAATAAGTCTGGAGCAATGTTTTCCTGATGTGGGAGATGAGCGCATCAACAAAGTGAGAGGTTTTGAAGAAGACCTGGAAATGGGAGGGGGAGATGAGGATGTCAAGATGCAAGATGATGAAGAATAAAATGCCGTGCTGACAACAGAAATATTGAGTACTATGTCTTTTTTTTCTTGATACCGTTTTCAAGACAAACTCAAGTATATATTGTATTGCTAGCACCGTGTTGTACTGTACATAAATAACTATTTTAGAAGCTAAATATAGGGTATGAAGATAGGGTACATGGTAGGCTATTGAGGTGAATAGTGGGTGTAGATGGACAAGTTGCAATCCTTGCTGCAGAAACAAGACCAATCATCTGACGTGTTGTAATAGCTTTGCCTATCTATTTGTTAGCATAATGTCAAAGTCACTGAGGGGATACATACCAAGAGACTTGATCTTGTCATAGCCCCAGAGTCTTGCCTTGTCACATGAGGGATTGACGGTGATACCTTCTTCCACACATATATATTGAATCTTGTGCTGTTCGAGGAACTCATGACAGATGATGCAGGGGGATTCAGAGACTACTTCATCCACCCAGTGACAGTGGTGGACCAGTTCACATCGTTCCATGTGCGGTAAAAGACTTGTGTAGCTTGATGAGGAGATAGACAGATGGAAAGGCAAGTTTAGCTTGGTGCAGTTGTAATGCATGGCTACCTGATGGATTTCTATATCAGCTGAATGAGAAGCATGGAGATGTTGTAGGGGGATGTAGAGGTTGGTGAGCATGCATTTGAGGTTGAGGTGGCTATAGCAGAGGTGGGATTGAGGTCAAGGATGGCAGCAGTAATGGCGGATGAGTGCAGGCCCTCTTTGAGGTATTGGAAGGTTGAGGTGAATGGGGCAGCACTGGCGATCTGTGTTTGGTGTGGGGAAGTGGCTATGGCTGTGAGAGGAAGAGTCAGGACTTGGAAACAGGTGATAGCATTGGTGGACGTGTGTTTGGTGCAGGGGGGAAAGTCCAGTGGGAATAGCGCTGGAAGGGGTCTGAGTCGTGGTGAAAGGTGGATGAGAAAAGCTTTCGAGGGACAACTAATGAGTGATAATCATTAAGTGGTGAACTGGACATTCACCTGCCCCTCCCACATTTCCCCTGTAATTCAGCACTTTACACTCCCCCACACGTTCCATGTGGATCCACATGGACTGCATGCACTCCACATGGATTCCACATGGATTCTACATCAGCTGTATATACTCTACTAGCGTTGTTTGGAAGTATTTTGAGGCACTGATAAGATAAGTGACAGTGTGTTACAAGTGTCACATTCAATATTAGCATTGTTTGGAAGCATTTTTCAGGCACAGATAGGATATGTGACAGTGTGTTACAAGTATACATGTCACATACAATGTTAGTGTTGTTTGAAAGCATTTTTCAGGACTGATAAGATATGTGACATTGCATTACACATGTATGTCACAAACAATATTAGTATTGTTTGGAAGCATTTTTTAGGGACTGATAAGATATGTGTCAGTGTGTTACACATGT
>QFEO01011267.1:0-22542 GCA_003316615.1 Amanita pseudoporphyria | reverse complement strand
ATATTGTATGTGACATGTACACTTGTAACATGATGTCACATATCTTATCAGTGCTTGAAAAATGCTTCCAAACAATGCTAATATTGTATGTGACATGTACACTTGTAACATGATGTCACATATCTTATCAGTCCCTGAAAAATGCTTCCAAAATTCAATCAGTGCCTGAAAAACACTTCCAAACAATGTACTAGGGCACAGCTGAGCTGGTCAGCACTGATATGCATCATAGGTCACAAGTCATAAGTCACAACCATTATAAATCCAGAAATACTCAAATATTACCAGGAGTTCCTGTGGACTCCAGGGATTCCCCAGGAATTCCCTATAAACAGATTCCTGGGGACTCCCTGTCATTCCCAGGGAATCCACAAGGAATCCACAGGGAAGCCCACCTCATTCCTTGTGCATTTTGGCTGTGAAAGTGGTCATTTAGTCCCTGTAATTCCCTGTGGACTCCCTGTGGACTCCCACTGGAATCCTGGTGGAATCCCGGGATTCCACCGGGATTCCACAAGGAATGCGTGGGGGAGTGTAAAGACCTCTTCTGTCTGTGCCATTCGTCAATTCGGTCTTTCAACAATGGTCCTTCAATGTGTCTCGGAACATAAGCGCCTGATGGTAAGATTACTCTTCCTTCTGCATTATGTCGTACACGTCCTTCTTGCTCGTACTTCTCAACTACTGGACATCTGCCAATAAAATGGGAAGGGTCACCACAGAAGTTACATACATTGGATGCGCCTGGGGGTCAAGTCATTCCGGTCTGTGCTGTAGGTGCCGATAATCCCAAAGGTCCTGAACCGCTTCGTATGGTAGTCAATGCTTTGGCCATGCTCTCAGCAATTGTCTGTGCAAATTGATTCATGAATTGAAACATTTCCTCTTTTTTAGGTGGACCTGCTGCTTGGGATGGATTTGACGGACTTGGCATAAATGCTGAACCAGCTGCTGGCGTTGCTGAGGCTAGATCTGATGCAACGAAAAATGATGTGCCTTGTAGTACGTATTGAGCTGCTGCTAGGATGTCCTCAATCTTGTATGTGTCGTTGGGGTGCTGATCAGGATGTTTCAACTGTAGACATTGCACCACTTGAGCTGCATACTCTGGCTGAAAGCCTTTAACAAATGCACGACTCTGCTCTGCTAAAGACATGCAGCCTTTATTGATTAGGTATTTCATCATGATGTAGAATTGACGATAGTAAGTGCTGAGATCGTCCATGGATCAAATACTGAGGTGTAGACACTCTCCAATGAGCCGATCTACATCATTAAAAGAATTCTTTCTTTCTTCTGTTGCGCCTGGATACATTTGAAGTACAGCTTGTTTAAAGTCTTCGTAAGTGTATTCGTTTTGAAACTGCGGTATCAATCCCCACAGTTCAAAGTCTTCGTGGGACAAATAACGACGCACATGCTCCTTTTTAGACTGGCTTAAGGTAATCTTCGAGTCATTAAGTAATAATTCCAGCTCCTCAAAGTAGATAGGTAATTCACGTGGCTTTTTAGAATCAAATTTCAGTGCGGATGAATGATTACAAGCTGGCATAGCTGGAGGGGCATTACTGGTGGGGTTCTGTTGCTCTATGTCTGCCATTTCTGTACTGTCTGACTCAGTTCCGTTGCTGTTAGATTTTGGCGGTTCGGATTCTGATTCAGGTGGACTGCGCAGGTACAATTCTGCTGCTTGTTCTGAACTGGTCGGAGACGGCGGTGGTAATGGTATAAGGGATGTGGTTATGTTATCTCCATCTTCTGATTCGACAGCTTCTTCAAATGCTCCTGGTAGGGATAAAGGGGCTAAAGTGCTTGCTGACTGAGAAATAACCCAATCAGGGTTATCATAGGCTTGATACTCTGGATCTAGGTTCTGAAACCTTCGTGATTGACGCGCAATGTTGTCAAATGAATCTGTGGGACTAAATATAATAGATGATGCTACATCTGGGCTTCTAAGAAGACTATCTTGAGCTAGATGTGCTTGTCTGATAAGAGAGGCACGAAGCTCTGCTAAAAGTGATGTCCTTCGGGAAACTGATGAAGAGCTGGATGATTCAGCTGCTTCTGATTTGATGGTCAATAAATAGTCTTCGAGAGGTAATTGGCTAGCTGAAGTTGGCAGTATCTTCTAATGTTTCAGGCTGCTTCGAGCAGAAAGACTGAAAACCCCTCACGGTGGGCTCCAAAATGATACGTTGCTTTGTGTTCTACCTCAGAAACACACCAACCACACAAATGATTTGGTTATAGGGAGAGGTGCTGAACAAGATGGTTGTGGCAAGTCTAGAAGATTCCCAACGCTTGTTAGAGTGTGGAAATAGGAGGTGGTGACTAGGTTCAAGGAACTGAAGCGGTCCAAGTTGACTAGCTTTGCCCTATAGTATGAAGAGAAGGCCTGATTTAGACCTAGGCAATTGAGCAAGTCGCGGATAGTTCGGGGAATGTTTAAGAGGATATTAGACATAGGTTGAACCGAAGAATACGACGTAGGACACAAGACGCAATAAGGCCGATACGCAACAAAGAGTAGAACGATTCTGCACACGAACTGAACCTCTGAGGGGGAGGGGAATACGATTTATTTGTTCTGTAGCTAAGTACAATTCGCTATATATACCAAATGAAGCGGAACTGTAATTGTAGTATAAGGGGTATTTGTTATCCAATAATAAAATAAAATAAAAACATAAAGGAATGCAGTCCATATGGTTCTGGTATCACCTGTGGTCAGGTATACAGGTTACTGAATCGCCTAACTGTTCTTGATCGTTTAGGGGACTTCACCATAAGGCTGCATTGATGAACGGAGTAAGGTTGCTAGGGCTGCTGATGTGGGACTTGTTGGGCATTGAAGTGATCTGCATCTCTTGCTGCTACTCCAGATATTGCGTAAGAAGTTTTGCACAAAAAGGGTACTGTGAAAGAACAGAGACTAAGGTCGACGAAGTGGGTATGAAGCGTTTGGGTTTGGTGTTAAGGCAATGATAAGCAGTCTTGACTAATGATGATTTGTAGTCAATTGCTGTACTAGGGCCAATATAGTGGGGTGCTGTAGGAGGGACTCTGGTATCAATGATGTGACCCAAGTGCTCATAAACACTTCTAGGTTCTGGATTTCGACTAACTGTGGATAGACAATGCCTCGGTGCGATACTAGAGTGTACTTGTTTTCAGTTTCTATCTTGCCAATGACAACGTAGGGCCCTCTGTAGGAGTGCGCATATTCTGTATGGTTCTCTTGCAGCGTACGAAGCCAGATGACCTGTCCTACTGTGAAGATGATGGGATTACGAACTAGTGGTTCGTAGGGATCGACTCCTTGATTCATTAATCAAAGTGTGAATAGGGTTAAATTATCATCAGCTCCTAGCAGCTCGTGAGGTTCGGTTCCATTGCAGAGTCGACCCTCTGCTCCTGTGCATGGGTGGAGGCGAATACGAGGATCAGTTACATCTGCATGTACCCGATGACACCAGGAAGCATGAGTTTGTGCGCCGATTGAGTAGTACTGATCCCCGGGTGGTGGATAGGGTAGAGTCGTATCGTCTGTATCTTGTGAGGGTTCGCCTTGTGGGGCATCCGTAAACTGCTCGAGTAGTGTAGGTGGTGAAGGCGGCCATGACGTGTAAAACACTTCTGAACTCTCCGAATTGGTAGCCAATGATTGATCATCAGTGGCCGAAGCATTAGTGCCGTTTACGTGAATTGGCTCTGGAGTCATCAGTTCGTCTGTTCCATTATGAAGCCCATATGCTGTAGGCATAGCAGATAGATATGGGGGCGGTTCGCTCAACGACCTTTGTTGTCCTTTTTATCATATGTCTTGAAATGATTCATTGGCCGAGTTTGCCAATGCTTCATCACCCTGACACTTTGATCCTGATGTGATGCTTCATCTGTCCTTAGCTTCTACGCTTACTCACGCAGCCAGCTCATCAACGAGCAGTACAGAGATAAAGGCAAGCTTAAAAGCACCTTTAAAGTGGAAAAGATGGATAAGGGATGATGGGGAAAATGGAAAGGAGGAAAGGAGATGGCTATAGCCACACCACCTTCCAACCTAGGAGGAAGTACCAATCAGGATCCAAATGCCATGGACATAGACAAGAAGAAAAGTACATTCAAATGTTATGACTGCAGGAAAACAGGGCACTTTGCCAAGGAATGCAAGGAGCCAAAACGCAACAAAGGAAACTCGCATATACGAGAATTAGGACTACCAGAGATCAGGGCATTCATAGGGAAAATGAACAAAAGCAACAAACAGGAAGTTGCTAAGGACTTGGGTTTTGGATCAGACCAGTGAATGAATTGCATTCTGATTTACTGGTTGAGGACATTGTACAATCTACAGACAGCCTGAGTGATGTAAATGTAAACTTGTTAATAAACAATGAGTTAAGTGAACATATTCACTATCTGAGGAATGCACCAATAAGCACAACGAAGAAGGCCTTCAGGCCATGGAGCAACCCATGGATGGTTAGATGGATATGGGAACAGGATCAAGAAATAGCTGTCCAAGATCTGAAAGCCTGGGTACACAAAACAAGACACCAAGAAGTAACTCCAGAAATGATCATGGATCTGAATAAAGCATCAGAAAAGGATGTCTTATGGTTCCTAGAAAAAATGCAAAAGCAACTGCAGATCAAAAGGATGCTACAATGAATGGATGTCAAGGTAGACCTAACGCTCACCCACTTAGACAACTACCAGCAAGTAGTGGCAGTAGGACTCATTGATTCAGGATGCACACAGTCATGCATTAATTGAGAATTTGTGGAACAATACCAAATTCCAACTAGATGACTACCACATCCAGTACCAGTGTTCAATGCAGATGGATCTTTGAACCAAGATGGTTACCTCAAGGATATGTGCCAAGTAAAAGTGACAATAGGAGGACACAAAGAAATCCTAGAATTCACAGTATCTAGCCTAGGAAAATTGGATCTATTCCTGGGACATGAATGGTTGAACAGACACAATCTGAGCATCAACTGGGATAAAGGTGAAGTAGAGTTCAACTGTTGTCCATCAGAGTGTTGGAACAGAAATGTATATGAGGAACCAGAGGATTCACCAGAAGAGATAGAACCAATGGAACCTGGAGACCATATTCTTGCTGTTCACTTTGGACCAGAAGAATTTGCAACTTGTATGATGAATAAAGAGTACAACTGAGCATTTGCAAAGTCAGCAATGGACATAGCAATTGAAAACCACAAAGACCAATCTATGGAGCTGCCAGGATCCAAACTGCTAAATTGCAAAATCTATCTGTTAAATCAACTGGAACAAGAAGTGTTAGAAGAATTCCTAAAAGAGAATTTGGATACCAGATGAATTAGACCCAGCAAATCACCCATGGCATCCCCTTTCTTCTTCATTAAAAAGAAAGATGGAAGGCTACATCTGGTACAGGACTATCGGAAGCTAAATGATATGACTATCAAAAACCAATATCCATTACCTATAATCAGAGAACTAGTAGATAAACTCAGCAGTGCTAGGTACTTCTCAAAGATGGACATACAATGGGGATACAATAACATTCAAATTAAAGAAGGAGATGAATGGAAAGCAGCTTTCAGGATGAACAGAGGATTGTTCAAGCCATTAGTAATGTTCTTTGGTTTAACAAACTCGCCAGCCACATTCCAAACAATGATGAACAACTTGTTCAGAGAAGAAATCACACAAGGATGGGTAGTAATATATATGGATGACATCCCTGTATTCTCCAGAACTGAAGAAGAACATTGCCAACAAGTAGGACAAGTGTTAGAGAAACTAGGACAGAACCAGTTGTCCTTGAAACTGGACAAGTGCTTCTTTGATCAAGATCACATCAAATTTTTGGGACTTATTATCAGTCACAACTCCATATGAATGGACCCTGCTAAAGTAAAAGCAATACTTGAATGGCCTATGCCTTGAATGAAGGGGGAACTACAACAATTCTTGGGATTCATCAACTTCTACCAACAATTTGTAGAAGGATTTGCCAAACTGGCAAAGGCATTAACAATTCTCACTGGGAAAGTCAAATGGGAATGGGGAGTAATGCAAGAACTTGCTTTTGATCGACTCAAAGAACAAATTTGTAAAGAAGCAGTATTACTCATCCCAGATTATGACAAGCCATATCAAGTGGAAACAGATGCATCAGACTATGTCATAGGAGCCATCCTGTCTCAAGAAGATGATCAAGGGATATGGAGACCAGTTGCATTCATATCACAAAGCCTAAATGATGCCAAGCGAAATTATGAAATATATGACAAAGAAATGCTTGTGGTTATGCATGCATTTTATGAATGGTTGCAGTATCTGAAAGGGTCAAAGCATACTGTTGAGGTGTTAACAGATCACCAAAACCTCACATACTTTCAAAAACCTCAGAACCTTAATTGCAGGCAAGCCTGCTGGATATTGGATTTACAGGAATACAACTTCATAATCAAACATTGGTCAAACAGCAAGGCTGATCTCCTCTTGAGACAAGCAGACCATAAGAGGGGGGAGAATGACAACAAAAACATCATTTTACTTAAAGATGACATGTTTATAAGCCAGGTCAACAACAGGCTAATGAACAATGACAGAGCTATCAAGGAAATCATAAACAATATCAAAGAAGCAGATAAGGGAATGTGGGATTTACAGGTACTAGAGGCAATCAGGAGCAAGCAAGATGGATGGAGACTTGATGGAACATCAGTTTTAGTCAAAGAAAGAATATACATGCCCAAAATCATCTGCCTTAGAGAAGAAATTATGGCCATTCACCATTCATGGGGACATCCAGGCATAGCTAAATCATTAGAACTTGTAACAAGGGGATTCTGGTGGCCAAAACTAAAGGAAGACCTGGGCACATACATCAAAGGATGCCAAACCTGTCAAGTAGCGAAACCTGATAGACAACCAAAGGCCACTCTGCTAAATCCAAACGAAATACCTGATGAACCATGGGAAGCAATATCAATGGACCTAATCAGACCACTACCAGATTCCAAGGGTCACAACATGATATTTGTGGTAGTAGACTGACTCACCAAAATGTTGTACTTCTTACCAACACATGGGGCTTTGACATCACAAGGAGTAGCTGCACTCTTCAGAGATCACATATTCAGAAATCATGGCATACCAAAGAAGATAATAAGTGATCAAGGACTGCAATTTGTACCCAACTTCATGATGGAGTTTTACCAGATGTTAGGCATACAGGGCAATCCTTTGACAGCATGTCACCCACAAACAGATGGACAGACCAAACGAGTCAATCAAGAAGTCAAAATGTTTCTTACTATGTTTGTAGACCATAAAAAGGTGGATTGGGCAGAATGGCTACCAGTAGTGCAGTTCTGCTACAATGACTGACAACATTCTGCCACAGGATACTCACTGTTCTGGATGAACTACAGATTTCACCCATGAAAAGGTTTACCAACACAAGGCCAGAAACATTCACCTTTCATAACCCAGTTCTTAGAAGAAATGATGGACACTTGAGAAAAGGCCTTGAAAGCATTGGAGAAAGCAGCTGCATCCATGAAAAAGCAGTATGACAAACACACATGCCCATTGTGAGAATACAAGCCTGGAGACAAGGTCTTCCTCAGTACTGAGAATCTACCATCTACAGCCAAGATAAAGAAGTTTGATGACAAGTTTGCAGGACCTTTCAAGGTAGTTGAAAAGGTTAATGCTGGGTCATATTGCATCAAAATACCTATGTCTTGGAAGGTTTACAATGTCTTCAATGAGAGGCTCCTCAAACCATACCATGAGCCACAGTTCCCTCACCAGAAAGAAAAGGAGGCAGTTCACATAGAGGAAACCTCTAGAGAACAGGAAACCACTGGCAAATATGAAGTCAAATCCATCCTCAATAGTTGAGTCAGTAGTAAAGGACAAGGGCAATTGGAATATTTAGTTGAATGGAAGGGTTACCCTTTAGAAGACACCATTTGGGAACCAGCATCCAACCTAAAAAACACAGAAACCCTAGTACAGGAATTCCACAAATGAAAACCAGCTGCCCCTCAATGAATAAATCTGACAGATCTGGACTTTTGATGGTATGAAAATCACACCAAACCAAAAGTACCAAAGAAACTCTTTGGATGGGAAGATGGGAAGTTTGAACCAGATTATTTAGAAAAACTTGAATGAAACTGGCAGAAGTGGAAAGGTATGCCATTGTTAGAAAAAGGTCATATCAGGGTATATAAAGACCACAAGTTGATGGTTGAACTTGTACTCAAAGGGAATCCCAATGGGTCTATATGGACTGGAAGGACACCTGCTACTACACAAACCAAACATTCTCAAGGACAAGAACCTTGGGGAGGGGGTGATGTTATGAACCTGGATATTTTCTATGGACTTAATGATGAACTATACTCAAATCCCCATTATGGAAGTTGGTCACAACTAGTGACTCATGACTTTGGATGAGGTTTGTCATCATTTACCCCTATGTATATTTCTTTATCCATAGCTATGCAACATGCAACTCACACATGTCAATGTTTGTATATGTTTACTTTACCCTGTACCCCTAGTATATAAGTGTAGTAGTTACAAGGCAATCCCCACTTTCATGGTCATCTCTGCTCTATCATCATCTTCACTTTCCTTGTGTAGGATTGCAGCCAGAGACTCTGTGTGAGCCTGGGGGTGACTTACACCTTCTGACACTCTCCCTCCTCTCTACTATCTTCTCCCTCATAGTCCTACACAGACTTAAGCTATTTCTTCAGAGTTACTACTTGGACTCTCAGTGTTGTGTCACACAGCCTGAGGAGGTTCTAACAGCTGGGGCTGGACAGGCAGAGGTGTGCTAGTCAGGCAAAGCTGGGGCTGAATGAGTGATGCAGGAAAGGCAGGAGGCAGGATGACAGCCAGGCAGGAAGGAGCAGGAGGGAGAGGGGTGCACAAACCAAAAGCTTACCTTGGAAATAGATGCAAGCAGGTGATGAAAAGCTGATGGTTTGATTTCATGCTGTGGCTTGCAGGAGAGTGGATCCAAGCACATATTTTATTGTGATGGAAGAGGTGGCCTGTTCAGGCAGGAATGCAAGTCATGCTAGCTGATTGGGTGCATCTTCTTTTGCCACCAGTAGCAATTCCAAGTGGAAAGAGTAATTAGTGGGTAAAACAAGTGACTGATAGGTGGAATAGGCAACATGCAAGTAGAACAAGCAGTTGATGGGCAGAATGAGTAACATGCAAGCAGGGAGAGGGGCAAGTGGCAATGTGTAGGTCAGCAGTGTTAGCTAACCAGCTTGGAGCCAGCTCTGAGTGGCTTGGACTGGCTCTGGCTATGGACGCTGGAGCTGAAAAACCAGCTCCAGCAACTAAGCTAAGCCCCAACAACACTAGCTCTAGCTCCCTCAACAATTGCCCTGTTTGCATGCTTGGCTTTTCCATTTGACTGTGGACTGTCATGGACAGTTAAATGGCATACAGTTCCAGCCTTATCCAGGTGTGCCTTAAAGGCTGTGCCTGTGAATTCTCCCCCCTTGGTCAGTGCTGAAAATTTTTATCCTTGCTTCACACTGTGTCCTGACACATGCTTTGTATATTTTGTAGGTCTCAAATGCTTCAGATATGTTTTGGAGGAAGTGGATCCATGTCTCATGAGTGTACTTGTCCTGAAAGGATATGTACAGTGACTCAAAAAATTGTCCCAATGTTTGGCACTTTTTGCTTGTTTGCAAAATAGTGTCACACCAAAGCCAAAAAAAGCCAAAGTGTTGGTGTATGTAAGAAAGGTTTAGCTAAGGGCTACATTGTGAATAAAAAATTATGTAATTTGATGCAGTATCCATGGAGATACAATCAATTCAATTTGATGCCTCATTAGGACAATTATTTGAGTGCCTATCAGAAATACAGAAAATGCACAATTCAGTACTTAGTATGGCCTCCCTTGGCCTTGATAACTGCCTCCAACCTTCTAGGCATACTTTCAATTAACCCTTGACACACCTCTGGCTCTACACCATTCCACACCTCTGCTACCCTCTCCCAAATCTCCCAAACACCTTTTGCTGGTGTTTCATATTTGCACAACTGTAATTTGATATGATGCCAGATGTGTTCAATAGGACTGAGGTCAGGAGATTGTGCAGGCCAGTCCAGGAGAGTGATGTTGTTCTGTTCCATCCATTTTCTGGCCTTTTTGGAGGTGTGTTTGGGGTCATTATCCTGTTGAGAAATGCACTCCTGACTGGCAATCCCAGATTCCTCTATGCTGGGCAGTAAGTGGTTGTCCAAAATGTCCACATACTGGTCAGCATCCATCCTCCCCTCAACCTCAGCAAGTTCCCCCACACCATTCCAGCCCATACAACCCCATACCATGATGTTCCCACCTCCAAATTTCACTGTTCCCTAGACCTCCCTCTCAATCAGCCCATCCCCCACCTTTTTCCATACCCACTGCTTCCCATCTGACCCAATCCTATTGATTTTTGTCTCATCTGACCAAATTATCCTCTTCCAGTCCTCTACAGTCCACTCCTTGTACCTCAAAGCAAAGGCCAACCTCTTCTTCCTGTGCACTGCAGTGAGCAATGGCTTTTTCTTCTTTGTCACAGCCTTGAATGAGTGCTGCTTGAGCACATTCCTGACTGTTTGTGGGCAGACTGGGTGGGAGATTATGGTGTTAATGTGATTGGTGACCTGAACAGCATTGGCAGCCTTCCCAGTGGTGATTTGGGTGAGGATAGATCATTTATCAGTTGGAGAAAGCTTAGAAGGTCAACCAGCAGAAGGTGTTTGTCAATTAGGATGGAGTCCCTGAAGGACCCTGGATATGGTAGACCTGCCAACACCAAGTTGGGAGGCAATGTGATGAGTGGAGAGACCATTAGAAGCAAGGGAGATGATGTTTTCCTTCTGAGCAGAGGAGATGGGATGCATGTTGAATTGAGGGACTCTGTGAAAGCTGGCCCTTATTAAATACACTGGATTCAGGAACCATCTGAGGTACCATCACCATGATAACCATCTGTTGAGTTTCCCATGCCACAGGAACCAGCCACCATCAGATTCTGATATTTCTGATAGGCACTCAAATAATTGTCCCAATGAGGCATTAAATTGAATTGATTGTATCTCCATGGATACTGCATCAAATTACATAATTGTTTATTCACAATGTAGCCCTTAGGTAGCGCTTTCTTACATACACCAACACTTTGGCTTTGTTTGGCCTTGGTGTGACACTATTTTGCAAACAAGCAAAAAGTGCCAAACATTGGGACAATTTTTTGAGTCACTGTAGTACCTCTTTCCCTTGATTGACTCAGTCAGAGCAGGGCCCCATAAGTCAGAGATGACCTTTGCACCATACTTTTGGGCTTTGCTTCCTGTACTGAGTTTTGGGAATGGATGGTGGGTTGCTTTTGCTTCAATGCATTCAAAGCATTGTTCAGGCTTGGAGCTTGTCTCAAGGTCAATGCCTTTGACAGTCCCCTCCCTTACCATGTGATGTAAGTCCTCATGGCTTATATGACCCATTTTCCAATGTAGGTTACTGATTGACATCTTTGTAGTTGTTGTGGCAAGTGCCTGCTCTGTTGCACATGTGCTCCTGGGTGCAATTGCTATGCAATACAGTCCATTCACTTTTGGAACTAAATCAATGACTCAGCACTCAGGCTTGGGTGTCCATATGGTGCATAGTCCATCACTCATATTGATGTCAAATCCCTTTTGGTCCATGGTACCAATGGATATGAGGGTGAAGGTGAATTCAGGTGAGTAATACACATCCTTTAGTGTAACCTTTGTCAACTTATGGTTTTCTCCCATGGGGAATTGGACTTTCAGGTTTTCTTTGCCTGTGGCCTGTAGGATGCACCCATTTGCAGCTTTGATGGGTTTTGGCTTGATTTTGACAAAGTCTATGAGCTTGGAACAGTTTGGAGTGAAGTGATGGGTTGCACCACAATCAATGATAGCATTTTGGCTGGTAGGGTATGCAGCAAGGGCTTCAAGTGGCTCAGTGGGTTGACAGGTGACTGTGAGTGAGATGTCTTCATTGTCACCTACATCATTGCTTGATGCAATGTTTGCTTTTGCAGTTCATTTATCCTTGTCTTCCTTATTCCATGGTCCCTGGCCTTCTTTTCCTCCCCCCTTTTGTTAGAATCCAACTATAAGGTCACTAATATCACTGTCACACTAGTAGACAATTTCAGACTCTGTAATATAGTCTATTAGAGCAATGCCAACAAGTGTATCAACCAATCCAAGTGTAAGAGTACTGTGCTTCTTCCTACATGATAGGAAATACATGCTGCAAGGTAAAGTATAGTGAAAATACCATGAGGCATGAGTATTGGTGTCCACTATATTGTGTCCAATCTGTATCTATGAATATAGAAGAATTAAACAAGTATCTAAGTGAGAAAACTATGTAAAACACAATTTATAATGATTGTAATGTATTAAGTGTGGCAGCACTATTTCCAACACCTTTTGCCAGCAGTCATCTTTCTTATGCCCAATGTGTTTACAGTTTGTGCACTTTGTCTTTTTCCTCTCCTCTGTCTTTTTGGCATATGCAGCTACCATGGCTGCCTGCTCAGCTGCTTTGTCAGCTTCTTTATGAACCCATTGTTCATCAGCTTTCTCATGGATGGCTGCAATGATTTGCTCACTGGTGAGCACTTTTTCATTGATTCTGGCAGCAGTGCTGAGTGTCTGCAATAGTGGCCAATAGCTTTCAGGGAGTGATTTTCAGATGGTGGCAGCAAATGATTGGTCAGACATGGATGCACCCATGCCTTCAAGCTGTTCTTTCAGCTCTGACATGTTGGTGAGGTGGTTATGTATGCCATCATCTTCAAGACAGATCATGTTTTGTAGTTTCATCAGTATGCTGACTTGGACTAAGTCCCCTTCCTTTTACATGATTGTGGCTATCTTGGACCATAGTTTGGCAGCAGTGGACTCTCCTTTGACCTGTAGAAATAGTGACTGACTTATAGTCTCATATATTACTTCCCAGACTGAGGCCTCCTTCTGCTCATACTCATCTGTACTTTTTTCAATGGCTTCCACCTCAGTGTCTGTTAACACTTGTGTCTTTCCTTTTCAATAGGTTTTCCCATCTTTCTCCTCAATTTTGGCTGGTGCTTTTGCAGTCCCCAATGCATGCCTCCATAGACCCTTATGTGTGAGGGTGTTCAGGATTCTCTCACAGTACATAACCCAATTTGTCTTGTCATCATTTAGCTTTGGTAGTGTTACTGCTAAGCGAACTTAGTATGCTCAGTCAAGAAGTTCCCTGCAATAGGGATGAACTAAGACAACAAGCCCACTCGTCGAGAAGCGCTGCGACTAAGATCCAACAAGGATTGATAGCTGAGTGACTAAGATCACTTGAGAGGCGTTCAGGGAACTGATAAGAGTTGATCAAGACTCAGGATCAGATGTGAACGTTTATACAGTAGATTAAACTTAGGGTACTAGTGCTAGTACATGCGGGTTTATATACTACTCGGGGTATGCGTATGTTTATGTATGTATATTACTATGTTCGTTGATTATAGAAGATGAAGGAACATGATGGAACGATCATGTGACTAGATGATGTCATATGTAAACGGAAATAGAAGTCCGGTCTTATCCAGAATGTTAACGAACAAGTAAACAAGTATATTGTGAGAAAAATAAGAACGTATCGTAAGATCGTTACTGTAGTATCGTTTAGTTGTAACATTAGCTCTTCGCTAAGTTGAAATGTCCCTATTTCAAACACATATTTTTGTAAAATTTATATCTTATACGTAAAATTTTTTATAATTTGGAGCGTACGTGAGGGAATTTCGATTCCCATTGAAAATGAGAAGTCCATGTCGTCGGAAACGTTTCAGAGGGGGGCGCATGATTTAGTAAAAATCCCCGTAGGGTTCACCAGTGATGTTTGCGATTCCTGTGTTGTCTAAATCTCCGTACCCAGTACGGTCCGTGTGAAGTGCATCTTCTTCTACGGTTACTTTGTGAGGAACCCTTCATCGTCGTCGAGGGCGATATGCAGGCTGTGGTTTCTTTAGTGTTGCTACTTTCCGGTTGTGGGCCAGAGCATCCTCGGTGGTCATTCCCATTGCGCCTTTAGGAATAGGTACGTTCCTGGAAATGTTGTCGACAATAGTCAAGGTAGGAGAAGGGGGAGTGACTGAGGCCTTCTTCTTTCCTTTTCTAGTCTTTACAGGTGTAGGCAGTGGTGGCATGATGGTAGGGTCGATGGTTGAAGCGACAGCGGCTTCATGTGCCATGGTTTCGTGCATTCGCGCGTTACAGATCAAACAGTGTCCTCGCCTGAGTCTTGGAGATCGCTGGTAGGGGGTCGTGTATTTCCCAGGTGCAGTGTTGACAGACGTGGGTGTAGGCGCAGGTGGGAAGGGACTGAGGACCGGAGCAACCTTTTGTAATGACCGTTTTCCAGTAAGTTCCATAATAACAGTTTGTAAGGCAAGGGTTCTATAGGAGTCTCCTTTTGGAATCGGTATAGACTGGGGATCCAATGGAAAAACTGTTTGTGCGTGTACATGCTGTTGTCGAGTGAGCTGCACGATATGTGAGGCATGGAATTGGATATCTTCGGCGATATCAGAAGTGTCTTCCATAAGCCTAACTGCTTGCATGCGATCCGGGGTCTTGTGAGGGGTTGTGGTCCATCCGTAGTGTACAAGAAATAACTGCCTGTCTAAAACCGGGGGTATGATCTGTACTTGTCTGCTAGCTAAAGCATTGAGCGCAGGTTGGACATATTTTTCAATATCCGAATTGATGAGCCGGTAAATGAGGTCTACGACATATTGGTTCATGATTACGTTACAGGTCATGTCGGTGTGCCATTGGGTTGCGCTGAGATTGGCGATAGCCTCAACGAGGTGGACTGCAGTATAATTCCAGTCCGAGGTGGCCATATCGATGAGGGCGACACTAAACTCGTGATTGATAATCAGGAACCAGATGGAGGTGATGATGTCGGACATGTGGAGGGGTACCGTGGCCTTCGCTAGGTCTAGGGTAGTAGTTACACGGGTTTTAAGACTTTCGTAAGATGAGTAGGAGGCAGCAAACGGGATTGGGATCAGATCCATATCGGTCTGGATTGGTCCAGCATACGGAGGGAGGTTACCAAGTTCTGTAAAGGGGCCAGTAGTTTCGGGACCAGTTGGCCTAGGCGTATCTGATCGTGTGGGCTGAGGTACTGGTTCTGGGATAGGAGAATCGCTCTGTCAGCTAGCGATAGTCCTGTTCTGATAAGAAGCACCAGCTCGTGCCGTATTGCTAGGTACTTGTGGTAACGGCTCAGCGCGTCTATCTGCTGCGGAGAGAGAGTCAGGGGAACTCTCGCGCTGGGGTCTATCCATAGTTGCATTGGTGGTGGTGAAGACATAGTCGTTAGGATCCTGTTCTTCATCGTAATCCATGCTTGTGCTCGCTGGGCTGGGGAGAGGAGAGTCTCCAGTTCTAGATCCAGAGAGGTGAGAGGGGCGGATGAATGCGGGGAGGTAGCGTCCGAACTGTTCATTGCTGAAAGACATGTGAGGTAAGGAATGAAGTTTAGTTGGTGAGTTTCTTTCTTCTTTTATACTCGTAAAGGAGGTCTTCTGCATTTGTAAGGTTGTGCTCAGGTTCCCAAGTATTATTAGAACTGTCATATCTGCGCCACTTGATGAGGTACTGATTGTGGCGTCCGTGGCGTCGGTGAGCGATTATTGCTTCAATTTCAAATTCTTCTTCTCCATCAATCAAATCAGGGGGTGGCGTTGTATCATTAGGTCCGTGTGTGACTGTTTCTCTATATGGGGAAAGAAGCGATGCATGAAACATGGGGTGAATCTTCCATTGTGCTGGTAACTTTAGTTGATAGGTTACGGAGTTCACAATTTTGCTAATGGGGAATGGTCCTTCTCGTTTTGGCGTAAGCTTCTTTGACTCGTAGGGCAGTCTAAGATTCTTTGTGTCTAGCCAAACTTTCTGATTTAGCTTGAAGGGTTTACTGAAGTGTGTGACGCGTTCTTTTACTCATTGAGCGGCAATACCTATTGCTGCTAGAGCTTCTTCACGTGCTTTTTGTATTTCTTTGAAATGTTCATTCAAGGAAGGTGCAGAAGTTGGGTTCAAAGCTTTTGGAAGTAAGGTCGGTTGTGAACCGTACATTAGGTAGAAGGGGCTATGTTTGGTAGTGTCTTGTATTCTAGCGTTGTGTGCAAATTCTGCTAGAGCAAGGTACTGATGCCATTTGTTTGGTTGATAGGTACAGTACATTCAGAGATAGGTTTCAAGCTCGGCGTTAAGTCGTTCCGTTTGTCCATCCGTTTGGGGATGAAAGGTGGTACTGAGGCGGTGCTTGATTTGCAACGTGTTCATTAGTTCTTTAAATAGTTTTGCTGTAAATTGCAGTCCACGATCCGAGATAATGGAGTCCGGTAGGCCGAATTGTGAGAAAACATTGGTTAAAAGAAGAGTTGCACAGTCAAGTGCTGAAACATTCTCGGTACAAGGTATGAATACTACCCCTTTTGTAAGTCCATGGTCGACCACGACCATAATAGAGGTGAAACCGTTAGAAGGTGGTAAATGAGTGATGAAATCCATGGTAAGGTTTTGAAAAGGGCGCGTAGCGCTTGATAAAATTGGTTGTAAAGGAGTGATGGTAGGATGTGTGTTCGCTTTCATTTGTTGGCATAAGGCACAGCCTTCAACAAAGGATTTAGTGAACGTAAACATGCCAGGCCACCAGTATTCTTCTTTTAGTAAATGAAGGGTTTTGAAGAATCCGGGGTGTCCGGTGGCGGGGGTATCGTGAATGAGTGACAGGAGGGATCGGTGGAGATCTGGGGTATTAGGTACGAAAATTTTATTTTTGTATAACAAAAGGTCATCCCTTATCATCCAATCAGATAATGCGGTCCAAAGTGGTGGTGGTTGTGATTTTGCGATACAATCCACTATTGTTAGGTAAAGGGAGTCGGTTAGGGTTGCCTTTTGTAAGTTTTCTTGTAGGTCGATGCTAATAATATTAATGAAAACCGCATGGGGTAAAACTGTGACATCTGGGGTTTCCTCTTCTGTTGAGTGATCAGCTCTTCGCGAGAGTGCATCTGGGACTATAAGTTCTGCGCCGGGTTTATGTGTTAGGGTATATGTATATTGAGATATTAAGTTCCACCATCGTGCTTGTCTTGCAGTCAAGTGTTGAGGGGAACGGTAGTAAGTGAGGTTTTTATGGTCACAAAAGATTGTGATTGGGTGTTTGGCACCTAGAAGGAGATGTCGCCATTCTTTTAGTGCAAAGATGATAGCGTAGAATTCTCTATCGTAGATTTGCCAATTACGCTCAGTTGGGGTTAATGAGTGTGAGATGAATCCGCAGGGGTGCAGGATTCTGTTTGAGTTGTGTTGGGATAAAACAGCGCCAACTGCGAACTTGCTGGCATCCGTTTCAAGGGTGAATGGTTTGTTCTCGTCCAGTAGTATTAGAACTGGGGCAGTGCTGAACTTTAGTTTTAATTGTTCAAATGCTTCCGCACATTCCGGGGTCCATTCAAATGTTTTGCCTTTCCTAGTAAGGTCATTTAAAGCTTTAGCGATTTGGGAAAATCCATTGATGAATTTTCAGTAAAAGTTTCCAAATCCTAGGAATGATCGGACCTGTTTAACTGTGGTTGGAGGGGGCCAGTCTCGTATTCCAGCTAATTTGATAGGGTCCATGCTGATTTTGTCCGGTTGGAGAATCATGCCGAGAAACTCCACTCGCTGGGTAGCGAAGATACATTTCTCAAGTTTTAGGAAAAGATCTTTTTCCTTTAGTACTTTGAGGACTAGTTTTGTTCGTTGCTCGAGCTGTTCCTTTGTATTTGCGCAGATAAGGATATCATCCATATAGATGATGAGCCATCCTTGATAAATCAAATCCTGGAAGTAGTCGTCCATCATAGCCTGAAATGTGGCAGGAGAGTTACAGAGTCCAAAGAACATTACTGTTGGCTCGAAAAGTCCATGATTTGTGACAAATGCAGCTTTCCATTCGTTGCCTTTCTTTATTCGGACGTTGTTATAACCCCATCGTAAATCTAATTTTGTGAACCATTGTGCGCCTTTGACTTTATTGAGTAAGTCCGAAACTAAAGGCAAAGGGTACGCGTTCGGTTTGGTCCATTCATTGAGATAACGATAGTCTTGACAGGGTCGTAACTGATTTGTGTCTTTTTTCGGTACAAAGAAGAAAGGGGAAGCTTGCGGTAATTTTGATTGTCTAATGTAACCTTTTTCAAGTTGTTCTTTGATCCAAACGTCTAACGAGTTTTGTTCCAATGGAGATAGATTATAGATTTTCCCTCTCTTGGGGATAAATCCTTCTTTCATTTCGATGGTGTGGTCCCAAGGTCTAGATTCAGGGTACCGTTCAGAAGCCTTCTTTTCGAACACTGCTTTCCAATCAGTGTACTCCGGAGGTATGACAATGTCACCGGTGTATTGTGTTTTCGCGTCAGGACTCGCACTTCGGTCCTGTTTCTCAGTGTAGCCAGACTTAGAGCCGTATTTATGTGTGAACTGCTGTGCAGGAGAAAATCTGAAAAGATCCTGGGTCACATACAAATCAGGGTCGTCCCACCCCGATTTACTGAGAAGTCGATCAGCATTGTCAGCCTCTGTGTGTGACATCACATAGCTGATTACCAGATCCACATCGCTCTCTGCCGGTGAATCCTGTGCTAGACCCGACAGTGATTCTCGCAAAACCAACAAAGTCCTAGTTTGTTGATCGTCTGCGAAGACAACCTTCTTTGTTTTCCAGTCGACTGATGGGTTGTACTTCTCTAGCCATGGAAGTCCCATAATAAAGTCTTGGTCTCCTAGTTCGGTGACTTTGTACCAGTCACATGTTCTTTTGCCCTGGATAACCATGGTGACAAGACATTTATGCGTGATATTGCCGTTCTTGTTAAGAGTTCCGTCCACATTACGGACACGTATTTGTTTCTTTAAGGGGACTTGTTTCCATCTGTTCGCGATCTTCGAATTGATGAAAAGTCCTTCAGCGCCACTGTCGATAAGGGCTTTTGAGGATTCAGTCTGGTATTCCAACTCAAGTGTAATGGGTAAAAGGATCTTCGTATTCGATAAGGAGTTTACATGGATATCGGATATGTTTACACTGGGTTGATCAGGATCATCTTCGACTGTAAGATGTCCTATGGTTAAAAATCCTCTTCTTCGACAATGGACATCATTTTGATACATTTCTCAAGAGGCAATTTCTTCAAGAGAGCTCGGATGTTTTTTTCCGTGGGTTCTTCCCATTCGCTCTCTTCTGGAATTTCTTCGTTATCGGAATCTTCCGATGCTGCGCGGATTCGCCGCTTACTGAATCGATTACCCTTCTTCTTCCCTTTCTTGTTCCAATTTCCTTTGGAACCGGTGCCCTTCTTGCTTGGGCAATCTCTGGTTAAGTGCCCTGGTTGATGGCAACTGAAACACAAAGCTTCCCTAAAATGTCGATCTCTCTCCGATTGACTCATTGCTCCGATTGTTATCAAGTCTATGTCCATTGCGTCATTTCGTCTATTGGATGATGATGGCTTATGTGCTGATTGCAGGTTGCTGAATACTTTCATTCTGCTAGTGGCATTACTTCTTATCATGGCTAGTTTGTACCAATCATCAAGGGTTTGAGGATTATGCATCATGATTTCAGCCATAGTATTGGGTTGTAAGCCTTGTGTGAAGAAAGGTATAGCTGCTGCATCGTTATTGATATTGGCTTGTTTAATAAGCTCCTTGAAACGCGGGACATATTCTTGAATTGGCAATTTCTTCTGGTGCATTTTGTATATGCGTGTGATCGCCGTTCCTGGACTATCCACTTCCTGCCAATCTTTGTTGAACTGTTCTTTAAATAGTTCATAGTTGTCCCATAGATCCGTGTTTTGTTCGAAATTATCCAATTTATTGATCTTCCATTGCGTGGCGTCATTACCAATAAGGAGTAGTATGAATGCTATCTTCTGTCGGGGGGTAGTGAATCCTGGTACTAGTGCAAAGTATAGTTCACAATCCCGTAAGAAGGTTTTGGTTTCATTCCTTTTTCCGGTAAATGGTTTAGGCATAGGGATCTTGGGAGATCCGTTCGAATTGGGTTGGTCGGTCATTGCTGGTTCTGGATCAGGTGGGGGTGATGCTGGTGGAGGTGGTGGAGGTGGTCTTGGTGAAGATGGTGGTAGCGGAGAAAGAGGAGGTAAAGGTGGTGTTGATTCCTTTTTGCCTTTTCCTTTAGGAGATGGTTTCTGAGTTGAGCCGGAATCAGTACGTTCGATTCCTTGGGGTACTAATGTAGAGCTTGAGGTGGGTAGAAGTGTTGTTTCGGGTAAGTCACTGGGTTCTTTCCAATCGATAGATTCAGAACCCGATTCACTAGGAACTCTGAACGTTCCTCTTGTCTCATTGATATACTCGTTAAAAAGATCATGAGGTAAATGATCCTTTGCTGCTCCTTGGGTCCAGATAGGTCCTAAAAATAAATCGTCTTCGACTGTTTCATTGTTCTGGTAATACCAACGTTCGTTTTTGAAGAAAACCTTGTCAAGGTTTAAATAATATTTATTTTTGAATTGAACACAGGTGTTAGGTGGTCTTGTTGCTCTTTGTGGTATCCAGAAGTGCTTTGAATGTATGTGTGCTCCACTGAGAGAGTATTTCCAGATGTTGTCCTTTGTGTCGAGTTCGATTTGTTGTTGATCTAGGAAGTATCGGTTCCCTGAATGGCATATCGCTTTGTTAGGCGGCGGTGCGGGAATATATCTTCGTTGAGACGTGGTGGGTAGTGGGGTGCGTGATTATGGATTCGCCCTTCTGGAAGTTTAATTGTGATGGTAATGGAGTTATTATCCAACCAAGTGATAATCAAGTTTAATCTTAATGTTACCGCTAAGCGAACTTAGTATGCTCGGTCAAGAAGTTCCCTGCAATAGGGATGAACTAAGACAACGAGCCCACTCATCGAGAAGCGCTGCGACTAAGATCCAACGAGGATTGATAGCTGAGTGACTAAGATCACTTGAGAGGCGTTCAGGGAACTGATAAGAGTTGATCAAGACTCAGGATCAGATGTGAACGTTTGTACAGTAGATTAAACTTAGGGTACTAGTGCTAGTACATGCGGGTTTATATACTACTCGGGGTATGCATATGTTTATGTATGTATATTACTATGTTCGTTGATTATAGAAGATGAAGGAACATGATGGAACGATCATGTGACTAGATGATGTCATATGTAAACGGAAATAGAAGTCCGGTCTTATCCAGAATGTTAACGAACAAGTAAACAAGTATATTGTGAGAAAAATAAGAACGTATCGTAAGATCGTTACTGTAGTATCGTTTAGTTGTAACAGGTAGCTTGAAGAGATTTAGAGCATCTGACATGGTGGTAGACTTGGGGTCCATAACCTGTTGGCAGTGGATGTTACACCAGTGAGGAGACTAGTGGTAATGGTCTTGGTTGTGACAGAAACAACTAGTATTAATATGTACTACTTAGTGGTAATGCTGTAGTAGTATTAGTATATATATATCATACTGAATGAATGTGTACTCACATCTCAGTTGTGACAGAAACAACTGAGACATGTTGATGAGTTTTCAACATGCATATGATGAGTGGTACAAATAGATATAAACAAACCAGACTTAGCCTTGTTATGCTCATACTCCAACACTAGTGACCCATTGTCAAGCAGCACAACAACATCATTCAAAGGTGACCCAACTTTGCAGCCATCCCCTGCATCAAAGCATTAAAGCTGATCAAGAAGTCAAAGTGTCTCTTGTGTTGCTTATGTTCAAGTTTTCATCTCTTTGCAATACTGATTAGAAGTGTTATGTTGATTAATTGTAATTGTAATGAAAAATAGAGAATTGTAAGAGTGCTGGGATGGAAACATTGGGATGAATTGCAACATATTATAAGTGAATGTAATGCATTACAAGATTTATGAATTGCAATTGCTGTGGAGGGGATGAGTATGTCCATAATCATTTTAATAATTGTGATGAATTGTAACAGATTTTGGCTATTATGATTGAATATGACAGCCGCAGAGAGTGGAATGATGCATGAAAAGCTACAATTACAGACAATTAGTAATGCTTATTTGCCTGCAACTACAGACTTTCTGTATTTGATACATTAACACAGCCACTACGATTCTATCCTCTTCGCACATGATGCATGATGCATGAATGATGTATCAACCGCTGCCATCCGCCCTCACTGCCGCCCGCCTGCCACCACTACCTGTGATTCGTCACCCATCACCACGTCACCCACCGCCCATCACCTACCGCCCATCACCTACCGCCCATTGCGTGCCACCTCTCACTGAGCACACATCCCAGCACTTGACTTACCACATGTCACCACATGGCCCACCTACCACGCGTCTACCACCCACACCCGCCAACACATCACACCGCCCACCATATGTG